>JARHVA010004744.1:662500-842500 GCA_037957365.1 Torreya grandis
CACACCCTACCCTCATTCATTGTCAAGTACATAATAACCATTATAATAATAGGTGTATGAACTAAAGCTTATTCAATAACAATTAAATTCTATATGCTACTTTTTATTAATGGATAACTTATTGCTATGTGTTTAAACTATTCCTTTGTTTATGAAATAACCAAAAGGAATTATATCCAAATGTCAACTTAATTTTAAAGAGGATCATTCAATACAATATTAACCATGTCACAATAACAATACCATGTAAATTCTTGAGAGAACCTCTTATCACAATACTACCCATCAAGGCATAAGACAACTACTAATTATAAGGTCCTCACATTAGGCCCTTCCATCACTCTATAATATATAATTAATAATATTGTTATCCAATTATGAATAGTATAAGATAAGTAAGGAAATTAAATCTCATAATCATTTGGTAAATCAACCATTTACCATTCATTATTAAGTTAAGGTAGAATAATGTCAATTAACTAATGATTGATTACTCTTGTGAAGGCTCACAAGGTTTTTACTACTATTATTCGAACCAGCATGAACTTTCATATAACTTTCCTTGTGAGATAAATAGAGTGGTAACAAAAATTCAAACAATGTGACTCTTAAGTGATTTCCCAATTGATCATACTATGGACGATTATACTAATACCACAAGAAGCATGTTTTTATAGTCATTAAAACTCCCTTATTGTTTGATGACAAATAATGTTATTAAATTTACTCATCGACATATGATCAATAACATAAATTATTAACAAAGACACCCATCATTATAATGATAAAATGCATTAAGAGGTAATATGGCTTATTAGCAACATCAACCATGATGGTAAAAATAAGTAAACATTTGCAACCACTTAAGACATATAATCCAAGGAGAATTTAGGTATGTATTAGTGTATTATATCAATAGAATAACATGAAATGAAATAAGATAAGTAACTTTTTATGATCAACTTGTAGCGATTTGTCTAAACAACCATAATGCTAAATTCCAACTAGAAACATCAATAGTTAAAAGAGAGAAGACATGGTATGAATTTAGGACAGCCACTATAGGGTTATACATGCCTTTATATTCACATCAAGTAATACAAGAACCTCATATATGGTTTCAGGTATACATTGGCTTTAGCCAACACCCTTTTGGTAGCTTATGATACATGTTTTAAGATAAATAAAATCACCAAAGCATGGTCAACAATCATAAAGGTTGCCAAAATTAATTTTACTATTATGCCAAAGTATAGAGTGTCATATCATAACATAACACAACATAACTAAGCCTCTATCATGACTAACTATCTCGCATTAAGAAAGTGATACTAAATACTAAGAAATTTGAATAGAGAACAATTACCACTTACTCAATGTTAACATTTGCAATAGTTTACTTTTAGATGGTGTTAGTGAGGAAGTATTACTAAGCTACCAGTTGGGAAGGGACTTGTTCAACATCCACATGATCATTTCTAACCTATAAAGCTTATAAAATAACCCAATGAAAATACAAAAAGGGTTTGGAGTAGCTTCTTCTTGGCTATTCATGACCTTTCTTTCACCCAGTGGAACATAAGTAAGTACATACATGATTGTAGGTGTTCAGTTATTTAGTTATCCCATTCTCTATATCTCAAAACATAATTTGCAATCAAGGGAGATCATTAATCTAGCCATCAATGAACCAACACAAGTATAACCAATCATTCACCATAATAAGATAAATAATAAACACCTTAAATTAATATCAAAATGTCAATGTAAAAGAAATTGGTGAAGTCAAACCATCATGATCATAATACAACCCAAAATTACTTAAATAGTAAGAATGAAATTTCACAACTTGAGTATCTAAATAAAAATATTACACTTTGAAGAATCATATTAACTTATTCAAGTACAACCATAAGAATAAATGTAATTTCCAGAATATTCTACAATAACACTTCCAACACCAACATCTAATAGAAAGAGGAGAACACATCAATAATTAGGAGGTCAAACCCAATTACATAATCAAATGATCCCATCAATATGGTGGCCCTAACCACAACATCCATCAAATGGATGGTGGATTTGACAATAGGGTATGCAAGGAGGTTGAGAACTCAATAAGGATTCTATCCACCAATGAAACTCAAAACAAAAGTATAAAACATGAATATAATATCCATTAATAAAGGACATTAACATTACCATTCCTTCCAGGCATTTATTCTATTATGACAACATGCCTCATTCCTAGAACACATCCAAGTCAATAAATTATAAAACCAAGTGAGGAGAGTACATCTAGCTATAATGGCAAAATAAGAAAACATAATCCAATAAATATCATTCCAAATGCCATGAATCAACCTTTAATTAAGAGTTGGGTGATTTAAATGACACAAGGCCAATACCAAGGTAAAATAAAACACAGTTAATCATAACTCAATAATCCTTTCATAAACCTAATCAACCATAGGATGAAGCATATAAATGGTTCCAAGTAGCATTCCAAGATGAATGGAAAACCAAATCAATTATACTTGAGTTATAGCTCCATTTTGAAGTCCTATGAATTAATAATGGATGTGGGGAATTTTTTTTACTGATTTCTATATACAAGTTCAAATCAAGATGTCATTCCATGAATCAATCCTTAAATCATGCCACACTTATAAGGTGAAGGATATAACTAATGTACATCCTATGAAGTCCTCCAAAAAAATAATAGTTTCTATAATAAAATTACATGTAGCTCATAATACTATTGGTTTATTTTTGAAGTTATTTCCAATGAACTATAAATCAAGTTTTCCCTACTTAGGTTTTGTTAAAAAATCATTCATTATTATACTCAAAACTAGTAAAATTGAACCATGGAAAAAACCCCAATTTGAATGCAATTAAGAACATACAAAAACTCAATAATATCCCAATAAATTATGTGATAATCAAATCCTTATTTCAATAAGAAAAATAAAAATGAATTCATAAAGGACCTTCCTTCATATCATAAGATTTTGATTTTGATATTGTTCAAACCTTAAAGTATCTATACATGCAATGCCCAACTAGGTAATGGGTGTAAATAGAGGAGCACACATACTTACAATTTCATCTAAGGACATTCAAAGTTGTGTATAAAATAATTATGGAAAGAAGAAAATAATAAAGTCTAAAAAGTTTTGCAAGACCAAAGCCAATTCAAAGTGGTAAAATATCAAAGTTTACCCTTCCAAGGTTAAAAGGGGAAACAAATTTAATTCACCTATAGCTGAGTAAAATCCACACAATAGAGTTTAGACCCCAAAGAAGGCATTACCATTAAAAACGTATCCGTGCTCTTCTAAAATTACATGTATACATTAATGTCCATAACAACTCATAAATTCCCAAATTCATCAATGGAAAACTTGTAAAAATCAAATAAAACCCATAAAATTGAATGCCAATATAATAATTAATTTAATTTTGGGTTCATAATGAAGTCCCATGACTTCATAATGAACCCCTAATACCTTGAAAAATTCCATGATTAGACAAAATCCACTTATAACACCAAAGAAAGCTTATATTTTATTAAATAAAATTCCTTGCAGATTTGTAGGCAGCCATGGGGAGTAACCATTTTTTTAATTAATTAGTTTCTTTTTATTTAAAACACAAGTATATATTTATGCAAATATCAACTCTCAAGTGCCCAATTAAATATAGGGTAATTTGCATAAAATAAACAAGACCCATGGAATCAAATGGGAAAAAATTCATGAATGAAATATAATAGAATGGCAAGTATTTTTACACTAAATATTTTGTGGGTTAAACATGTTCAAATAAATTCCATCAACACCAAAGAAACTTACTTTATATCCAAGATAATAACCCTTGATTTTAGATTAGTGGCAGCCCTGAGGAGAAGGTTTGTCTTGAGGCTCAACTCCATTCTCTGCTCTCCTCCATGCCATAAAATGAGTAAACTCTAAACCCCCATTCCAAACACCATTGAATCAAAAGATAACCCCTTTATGGTGTTTATTAAACCCCTAAATATATGCCAAACAAGATTAATAATATTCTATGGCCTTTTATTGACATCCTCCCAAAATGTTTATTCTACCCAAGAGTTCGAGCCAACAATAAAAATAAATATTACTTGCCATCCTTCCCCAAGAATCACTTGAGTGGAAGAGGCTTTCAATCTTGGGATTTCATGGCCAAAAATTATAAAAAAAAAAATCTCAACCAAACACATATGCTTTCAAAACACATTAGTACACTTGGGGTCCAAATTGAAGTCTATGTGGGATTATAAAGACACCCCATGAATTCATTATCATTAGCCTAATCGAGGTCCCACAAGGTAGGGATCCCAAGACATCTTGGTTAACAACTAAAAATATATTTAAAACATCCCTAAGGATTCCACCAAAATTCTATTAAACCTCAAGGTGACCCACATAAGTAAAATCAAACGCTTTCATAATCAAAGACTAGAGTTAACCAAACAAGATGATCAATCAAGATGTGAGTAAGAGATAACTCATAAACTCAAAAAAAGGTAAAAATATAAAATAATCACATGAAAATAATGACATCAAAACCAAATCCCACTCTAAACTAGAAATTACATTATAAATACAAAACAAAACATAAAACTTGAAAAGTAGTAAAGAAGTCAAACTAATAATTATGGAGAAGACCCATAATCGATTGGTGGCTTTAGAATACCTATTTCAATAATTTTATCAATCAAATTAATATTAGACTACATATTGACCTTATTATTATGTTTACCCTATTGTAAAGCACACCATCAATCTTGACTCATTATCTAGTCCCTAAAGTCATCATAATGTGATATATATATATATATATATATATATATATATATATATATATATATATATATATGAAATTCCAAAATGAACATAATATAAGCATGATAGAATTGAATTAATCATAATCATATAAAAAAATAATGATCTAAAATCATAACCAATAAACATCATATCAAAACTAGTAGAAGTGATACCAACACATAATATTTGCAACACAATCAATATTTGTAATAAACAATCAGCTAAGATAAAACATCAGGTCAATATCCATGTCTCATATAATAACTAGAAAGTATCAAATAGATAGGGTCATAAAATACTCCCCCTCTCAAAGAGGAGTCATCCCGATGACTTCCTAATCAGCTAGGGAACAATATTACCTAGAGAATGTCCACTCTTCAAGTAACATTCTTTTGAAACATTTCTAATATTCCAAGGTAGAAATGCTCAACCTTACCTTATTAGCATTCAATTATGGCCATTAAGACAACCTTGTCCTTCTTTGAATCAGGCCAAAATAATGCCTTTCCTAATTATAGTGTTATTTATGACACCAAGGTGGTAAAACAATATGCATCCTAATTTATCATAATATTACATATGTATCCCAATTCATGCCTCACAAGAAAGTCTATTACAATATAAAGGTAATTTAAACTCTTTTGCAAAGAGTTTCTTGGTTAGACCTACCTTTACCTTGGTAGAGTAAATTGGCAAAAATTGATAAATTTAGCACAACACTCTTGAAATAACCATTCCAGCCACCCATGTGGGCATGTAATGTAAAATTAAAGGAATATAGTGTTCCATTGTAGTAATTTAGACTTACCATAACCTAATTGCCAACAAGAGTGATATTATCTCTTTTATCATGGGCTATAGCTATTAATTCATCCTAGGATATGGATGTTTACTATATTTATGTCTTTATTATTTAATTAGAGTTATAAATTTGAATTAAAAACTATTTTAGGGCCATCATTCTCTTTTGTGAAATCATACACAAGCCTACAACTTAAGGTCAATATTTACAATAGTCTAATCCAACTAGATTGTAACCAAATTTCTACATAAAATGTGGAATCTTCCATCATAAGCATTATGCTACATGCACAACCTTAAGGACTTTCATCACATAATATCATTCAAAAAGGTAGTAATCCATACTATTATAGTTACTCTTCCTTCATCATCAACTATTCATGGGTTAGTGTAGCATCATGTACTGACCACATAGAACATCAAAAAATCCATTCTAGGTATCACATGTAACCCAAAGGTTTATAGTATGTTCTCCATTACTCATGAACTCACATGATGGTTCAGGGATCCAAATCTCACCATCTTCTTAATCATCCATCTAAGTGAATTCACCCAACTTTTATCACTCTTTCATAGAGTTAAATGGGTACCTAGGATTTTGTACCACTAGATCCACACTTCACATTGATTCTTCCGATCAATTAACATACATTCTAGTCATGTTTTTATAATAAAATAGAATATTCATTCTATAATATTTCCTTTAGGTAAATCATAACTTTACCCATTTCAAAACACACTAACACTTTTAACCACATATGTTTATGCTTATAACAAGTACAACCTTACTAATTTTATATAAGAGTCTAGTTTCTAGGACCCATAGTGCTTCATAAGAACTCATTTCAATTTCAAATCACATCATGGTTGTAACTAGTCAACCAAATATTTCATATGCATCCAATCATAATCATCCATTTACACACACTATAGCCAACTAATGTTCTGTTAAGACTTAACTTCATGTTACCCAAGGGTGGACTCACCTTGTAAATAACCTTGTTAAACTAAGAGCAACATATTCTTGTTGAGATATTTTACTCATCCTAACACCACTCATCACAAGAGCGTCATACCAGCTCAAAATTTTTTCAATATAAGCTCTTATCATTAGATTGTCTCAATTATTCAATTCCATAAAACAACAAAATATAATTTTATTATTGCATTTAACACACTTTATATCATTCCCAAGCAGATTCAATCAACACAACAATAGTGTTTCAATTGGTCCAAGTTGAAAAAATTAACCATGAAAAATTCTCTTTTCCAAAATCATGATAATAAACATGCCATCATAATTTATGACTACAACATGGTTGTCAATGGTAAGGAACATTTATGCACATTACAACATAGCTCCTAGAACTGATTTATCATAAAAACAAGTGTGAAAACACTTCAACAATAGGTATTAACAACCTTGATAATTTACCAACATGTTCCTTCATGTTGTCATAAAATAGAGACAACATAACAAGCCTCAACATTTTTTCTAGGATATTATCAAGTTCTGCCCAAACTAAGCATTGATAATGCTGGAAGTAACAAGCTTCAACATATTTCTAAAATTTTGTGATGGTTAACTCAAACCATCATTTAATATAAAATATTTTTACTCTAGGGATCTCAAGTTAGTATTATTATTTCCCCAAGGAAAGGTGTTATCCAAAAAAGCCCATAGTTATATATCCATGAATCTGGGAGGTTACCAACATTGTTTACATCTCATGGTTTAGCTATATTAAAATGCTTGTTTATAAGAGAAATCCCTAGCTTCATGTCTTACCATGTGAAATAGTTTCTTTAACCCCCATTCATCCCTCTAGGTTTAAGTCAAACCCTTGGTCTTCCCTAAGTCATAATGTTCTAATCATATGATTCCGACTTTCCCATACAAGTCAAAAATAGATGATGAACATCATTCATGTACTTTCAAGGTCAAAGCGGTTATCACTAGCCTCCTACTGACTCACCCATATAATACAATAGTCAATAAGTAATGATTTACCTAATGCAGCTCAATTTTGAGAAGGGTTAAACCAACCCAACCAAGGTTATGGGTAAGTATCATAATGTTATTGTAAAAATATTATAGATTTATACACATACATTAATTCCAATAAAGGTAGAAATTTCTAGCACCTCAATATTATAAAACAAAGAATTATCATATTCATCTCAAGAGGCCAAGTGACTATATAAAATAATATCATATCCCTTTCAAAGGAAACATTTCATTAGTTCAATGTTAGCAAAAATTCTCATCACAAAGATTATTAGAGATACAATTTGGTAAAAGACAATGGTAAGTACAATATGGTTCAGTTTCAAAGAAAACCAATGCTTATATTACTTTACAAAAGTGAAAGATCAATATGTTCCCTTAAATTATATAGAGCAAAGAGAAAAAAACCCAATAAAAAATTCAATAATTTATTATTAGAGTGAGAAAAGAGAAATGTGTAGGACCCACTTCTTAGTTAATTGATACACATAGCAATGTATTTCTTGCATACACACCTATATAGCAATGTATATTACCCTCAAAGGATATGCAATTTAAGGTGTATTAGCATGTATAACACATAAATAAACTTTAAACTCCATATATAGCATTCAGCTTCAACATAGAACCATTCAAGGATCCTTGACCTTGCTTAAGGGTCCCGTACTCCTCATTTGACTCTAGTTCTTTAATTCAAGTGTTTATAAAAAGCTCACTTCCTAATAATTCTATAAGTTCAAGTGGTATCCATATATACCCCAACTAACATTTACTTTTAATAGATTATAGAATGGATATGATGTACCATTATGTGAATAAGGTTCATTGCACAATGTCTAAACCACTTTTCATCATTTAGTTTATTTGTATGTAAGAAAGTATAATTTTATAATTTACACCAACATTCATTATTCACTATATAGGAATTAATTATTAAACATTAAATAAAGTGTTCACCAATTACAAAAACTTAATAGGATAGAGGCATTTGAATAGGTGCTACCCAACAAGATTTATTGTAGAAAAGTAAGGGTCTTAAGTCATTGTCCTAGTCAGGAGTTTATCTAGCTATCCTAGTTAGATATAGACTTGTTAAAACATGGTAAAAACCTTGAATAATCTTATAGTTCTCAACATTTATCATTCAATTTCACTATTATCACTTCACATAAGGTACAAGCCTTATGTGCTCACCCAAAGTGTTATGGAGAAAGGACCATAGCTTGTGTTGGGATAGTTGTGACATGATGCAACTCTATCTTCTAGGGAATTTAGTTAGTGTAATGGAAATGGTAAGTTAATAGGCACAAGGCTTTAATTTCTTTAACTTGGAATCAGTCAGGCACTTAGAGTGTTTTAGTGGAATACTTAGATGAAGAACTTAGGCTTAAGCTCATGCTTTGGCATAAGTATCATTGTGATGTGTAGGGCCATTCATATACTTAGAACATTCCTATATAGGGTGATAACATCATCATACACTACATAAGCACTGTAAATGAGCTAGGTCAAAATATTATAGGAACTCAATACTCATAATATAAATCTAAGCATTTAATATATTAAAACATTATGCAAACCATTCAAATTCTAATCCTATAACCAAAACTACGTAAACTAGACTAATTCTCATTAGACACACCACCATTCATCATTAATAGGGTTCAAACACATAGTATATAAATCAATAAAAACTAAGCAAATACTCTTCTTAAAGCTACTAAATGCCCAAAGGCTCATGTGTGAGATTGAAAACTACGATGCAGAGTGGTAAAGGCATCCTAACTAAAGTCTAAGCTCTAATGGAAAATATAGCATTTATAATCAATTATATAGGGCTTCACTACTCTAATCTCCCCTTCTTTTTGATAACTAGAATAACTCCACTTTTATAGCATTTAGGAACATCTTAGTACCAGGTTGAAAAGGGCACATTAGGTGCTGAGATAGCATTGGATGCAATAATCCATCAGTTCCACTACCCCAATTTCATTTGGTCATGATTGTCTCATGTGCCTACTTACCTATGATGATTAATTTAGTAGGGGAATGGTTAACCACCTACCAAATGGTGCCAAAAGATGACAAAATAATAATAATTACAAATGATTACCTCACACCCAAGTGTCTACTATGTTAGCATGGATCCTATGTTTAGACAGATTTGGGGTGCAATATTAACCCATACAAAATTATTAGTCCACCCTTGATCTAGTCTTCTAGTGTTTTTAGCATGGAAAATGCTAGTGTGTGCTCCTTTAGTTCTACTTTGAAGTCCTCAAAACCTTAGATTATAATCTTGATTTCTTCCACAGTATTGTCTATCTCTATGAAGGTAATGCTGAGGGTGATCACATCAATTTTATCCAACTCTTTCTTAAAGGCCTCTAGCCTTTATTTTGCCTTTGTTATGCCTCTATCTAGGAGTGCTCCTTGCTCATAGGCCTTTGTTTGTAAGGTGTGGAAGAGTTATTCCAAGTCCTAATCTTGGGTCTTTGTTTGGGTACTCAAATTATTGCCCTATGGCATGATCTACATATTCTCATACCTACTAATAGTGTAATATTATACCATTAGTACATCTTTCTCCCATTTTTCCTTTTTGAGGCATGCATTGATGATTGATGTCTAGGTGGAGAAGTTAAAAAATATAGTTTTATCCACTTCTACACCCTATTCAAGATTCATGAAGAGGTATTCCACCTCTTTGAGCTTTGTGGTAAGTTATTGCTTTATGGCAACATAAGGGTCCTCTTCCTCTGGTGTTGATTCCACCTTCCATCTTGGGATCATCTACTCCACTATCTCATACACCTTATAAACCTCATAAAAAGTTGAAGTGTCAATGTCAGCCATGAAGGATGGTTTAAAATCTTCTATGCACTTACCTAGCTATTATAACTTGAATTTCATGGCCTTGATCTCCTCTTTTGCTTATAACATGATTTTATTCTAACTTGAGGCCCTAACATCATTAATGACATTCTTCTACACTACCTTAGAGACCATTTGGATGAGGGCATTATCTGACCTTATTGGATTCACTATACAGGGGTTGATAAGAAGGGAGTCATGCCCTTCCACTAATTGATTTGTGTTTAGGATTTCCTTTTATGGTACCTAAAAATGAGGCTCATCCATATAAATATCAAAGGTAAAGGATAGTTGCTAGCACATCCTTGTCATGGTAGTTCAAGAGGGCATGTACTCCATCATATAATAATCTTTTTTAGTGAACCCCTTCTATGCCTTCTCTCATAGGCTCGATTTGGTGCCCTCTTCTTTAATGATGGTGAGCTCCATCTATTCTTCTTCTTCAACCTAGTTCTTTCTCTAATTCCCTCCTCTAAGGTCTTTCCTCCCTACTCTTGTATGGGTTCTATAAACTTGTCCCCTTCATCTACTTTTTATTTCTCATCAACTCCAACTTTTCCTTCCCATGTTTGCTAGGTTTATATTGTACCCTCTATTGACTCTCTTAAGGAACCAGTATCACCTTCCTTGTCTCTAGGTTCCCATTTGATACTTGGGTATGCCTATGGTCTATCTTATTTCACTATGCTAGTGGGGATGCTAGGCACCTCTACCACTTTTTCCCTTATGGGTTCCACATTTAAAATAACCCTCTTTTCTTCATTCTCTTTCCTATCCCTTTATTTTTAGGCCTTCTTTATCTCCACCTTCGTCTTCTTCACTATTGTGGATGCATTTTCCTCCTCAGCCTTTATCTCTTCAGCCTCAGCCTTATCAATCTCTACATGGGTCATGCCAACTACCTTCATGTCCTCTTTCTTTTGATCTAGCTCTAACACCACCTCTATATGTTCCTTGTTGAGGCCCATTTCCATCCACCAGTACCTCTTTTCCTCTTTAGTTCATAGAGGTCATGTAACAAGTTCTATGGGTAAGGTGCTCGATAGATATTCTACTCCAAGTGTGGTAGTAGTGCCACCTTGGAGAGACTCATGAATTTTTTTGGTGCTAGGCTCTTCCCCTATCTCTTCTTCTTAGATGATGTATACTTTCATCTCTCCATCTTCTTCCTCTTCCATCTTTTCACGTGCCTATTGTGATTTTGCTTCTTCATGTGCCTCTTGCACCTCTATCTCTACCAAGGTTATCATGGGAATTAACACTGGCCATTTAGACTTCATCTTTTTATTCTCCCTTGGCTTGGGTGAAGTAATCCCTGGTATAAAGACCATGTGCTTCTTCTTTGGTAAAAAGGGAGTGGATTCATCACCAGAGGTGATCTTCAATTTGATGCACTCTTGCATCTCTTCAAGTGTCCCACCCTTATTATTTTGGGGAGACTTATTCACTGCCACCAATGCTAGCTTTCCCTCATCACTAATCAGGAAGAGTAATTCATCATCCTTCTTCAGGCATGCACCCTTATTCCTTGGATTGATTTCATCATACAACATGTAAATGTGCCCATAAATGACCTCCTTTTGAAGGGGATGGATGTTGGTGCAATCTAAGTCATCCTCCTAGTCCTTGGTTTCCTTCTCCCTTGGGTACACATATTGGTGTCATAATATACTCCATTTTAAAACCATGATCTTGACTAGGATGTCTAAATATTATACATTAGGGACTTCAAATCATGTCCCTAAAGTATCTAGTTGGGAAGGCATATGGAAGCTTCATCTAGTGAAATTTATTTCTATCTATGAGTGTCAAGTACTCTACATAGAAGTGTTTCATTATAGTAAAGGTTTCCATTATAAATAAATTTTAAGGGAGCTCCTAAAGAATGTGCCATTCCTCTTCAAATGCCTTGATGTTTTGGGTGCACCACCCCATCACGTGAGTTTTGTACTTTTAGGAGAAGGATAGGGGTAGGTAATGTTTTGATATTTTAATGTTGGGGATTCCTTGTGTGTTAAGAATACCTATAGGTAGTCCTCAACACCATCTAACACTCCAATATTCTCCATGACAATCAAAATTAGAATCAGCCCCCATTAAAAGGTCTCCCATACTATGTGGCATTCAAGCACATTCTTCACTATCTCCTCTATTATGAATTTAGATATGTTAAATTTGACCCCTTACACCATGTGGTAGGTGATGCATAGATAGGTCTTTGTTATATCCATTCATTAAACATTAAGAGATAATTTTGAGCTCACCAATCATGCAACTACCCTCATCCCTAGGTCCTTGATGTATTTGATTGGGAATCTAAAAACTCCCTTGTTATACCCTAGGAGATTTATGACCCTTTCAAATGTTGCATCATCTTCCGTCATCTTGTGGATGTTGATGCTAGAGGTAAGGATCCTAGTGATCCTACCAATGAGGCTTGATAACAACCTCATGTACCTCCCCTTAAAATAGAACCAATACTTATAAATTTATGAGAGGAAGAATTGTGTGAGTTCATTTGGATTCCTAAAGCATAAAAAATCATAGATCTAAGTTGCACTAGTGGCTACCAATTTACCTTGAATAGAGACATCAAATAGTGTCACACCTATTTTGATCTTTGCCCCTGTATCCACCACCTAGTCTTACACTAGATCTTGCACATTTTTTGAAGTGTAGTGGTTACATTCCTTAAGTTGGTATTTATGTGAAAATAATTCCCATATCTCTCCTATGAAGACCTCCTTATGAAATTACATCTCTCGATATGAAATTTTTTATAGCATCTCTAGATCAACCTTAGTGATGCTAACTCCTTTCACTAGTTGTTCTTTATTCTTCACTTGGGTTGCTTTTATCACCCACTCCCTCTTGGGTTCCTTATGTGATTGTTATTGGCTGAAACTCATGCATTTCTTCACCATCCTGAATTAGTTGGTATTAAAGTGTAGTTTATTCTTGTTCTTGAAGCTTATAATTTTTGGTAGTGTGCCTCAGAGTCATGAGATCAATGATTGTGACTTAACTCTCAATTTTTTTTATCATTAAGGGTAACCTCAACATCACACCTATTTTTCACTACTTAGTTTCTACAAACTCTATTATTTACACTCATCTACACTAATCTCAAAGAGAGTGTAACTTTTACCTCTATGCAATCATTTACTTTTGGCATCTAGGGGTGCTCAAAGTCTCACTATAGTAGCATTTTGTTACTTTTGATTTGATTCACTCTGGTTCATTGTGCATTCAAATTATCTTAAGGTATGTAACCTAAACTAGTTGACATCTTGCTAATATAAACCTTAGTTTTAGATTCCATCTTAATTATAGGTGTTTAATGGCATGGCAGTACCTAGAATTCTTGGGCTTCACCAAAACCCATAAAATCCATGAAAATTATCATGCATGAAATTAATGTAGATTGTTATGCCTCCACTATCATATCAATTAATTCTTCTAATGGTATTTTGGTGGTGACATGTAGTTCAAATGATTCCTTCCAACCTTTCTCTAGGTGGATGCAATCTTGTCATAATGATGTTACTCCTACACTTTTATTTACTTGGCATGACCTTTACCTTTCTTATGTCAACATATGAATAGTGCCTCACATACATGTGATTCAGATTTCATGGTCCTATTTTCTCTTCCTAATATACTTCCATTCCATGTGCACTTTCTTGTCTTGGTTCATTTATCTACACTTTTATCTCTTGTGTTGGCCTATCCTACCCATACAAATCACTTGCACTAGCCCTCCAATACTTCACTCTCTAGGTGTCTTACATTCTTATCATCCTATGCACATGAGTATCTTATGTATCTTTATTTGTCACTTTGTATTCCCATTTTCTAAGCTTAGTGAGTCCCATGCACCTAGAGGCTTAGGTGTTTAGACATAGGTTATTAGGAAGCAACCTTGTTCAATTTACCCAACTAGTATTATATGTAGAATCATCAAAACAACCCTTCTATGGGTCTTAGGGCACCTCATTTTATAAATATTATTAATTAAGATTTTGTGTGCCTTGTGTTTTAATCTATAAAACTTCACATGCCCATAACTTAGGTGTTTGGCCTTAGGTGCTTAAAAGCATCCATGTTTAACTCACCCAATTAGAATTATGTGTGAAGATGCAAGAATAATTATATTGGTGGGCCTCAAAGCACTGATTATTCACTTATTACTATAATAACACAACAAACTCAAATCATAAATAACTATTTAGCTTGTTCCAAAATTTATTTTGGTTGCATAATACCATTGACTCATGATCAGGGAGTTGGTGTCTGATGGCACAAGTGTCATTTAGACACATACATATCTTACATGTAATAGTCTCTAATATATGGTGGATGACATATGGACCCATCCACCTTATCTACAACTTACTCAAGTACTTTAATTACTTAGAGTCATAGAGAAAAATTAATGCTCCTTTAATTAGTACTTTGTGATTGATATGTTTTTCATGCTAGAGCTTCTAGTGTGCTTTTTATATTTGTTGGCTCCACCTTGCCTAGGCTTACTCCTCATCTAAGAGATCCAAGTTATATATCCTTAAATTTAATGATTATTGGTCATATAATCAACCAATTTACATGATGCATAATGAGTGCACCAAGAATTCCATCGATAAAATTGCTTCAGCACCAAACACCAATTGAAATGGTTTAGCCTTGTTTAGGCACTTGTAGGTTGTGTGATATGCCCATAGAACTACTAACACTCAATCATCCCAATATTTGTGACCAAAATAAAATATCTTTGTGAGTCACATCCATAGTATCTTATTGAATTCTTTAGCTATGTCATTCATTTAGGGATGATATGGAATTATCTTATGATATGCCACCATGTATTATGTTAGCAGGATCCACATAGGTTCATTAATGAAGTGTGTGCCCCTATTACTAGTCAAGTTGAGTGGGAATCCATAGAAAGATATGATTTTCTCCCATATAAACCTTGTATATGTTGTAGTTATGTAGTTTGTGGTTAGTGTGGCCTCAGCCCACTTGGTGAAATAGTTAGTGGCTACTAAAATGTATCTCACACTAGTGTGTCATGCTACAGAAGTAATTGGTCTAAAAAAATCAATGGCATATTTATAAAATGATGCTTGGATAAGAATGGAGATGAGATTAATCTCATCCTAGTGGCTAGGCTTCCATATGTACTAGTATATGTCATAGGCCCTAGCATAATCTTTCACATTCTAAAATAGACTTAACCACCACAAGCCTAATTGTAATACCTTACATGCCATTACATCTCCCACATAATGGCCTCCTATTGTCCCCTCATGAACCTCATGTAAAATTTAGTCCCTTTCATGTTCTAAGACACATCAGTACAAAAATTCATCTCAACCTAGTTTTTATAATTCCCCACTAATGAGTTGAAAAGGGGTGGTATAAATTGTTAGATGTTTTTTTTCTTTGGTGGTCATTATTTGGGGTGTAGATCCAGATGTTAGAAAAGTGTCTATCTCCACCAAGTCCTTAGGGGCAAGATATATTTTGTAATGTTATGCATCCAAATTATCATCCTCAATATGCACTACTACATTGTTTGATTCTATATGGGACAAATGGTCTCAGCCCAAGTTTTATTTTCTAGGTTTGAAGACAATTAAAACTAAAATTATTGAAATAGAACCATCTATCTATAAATATGCCCATGAAGAAAAAGATGATTCATGAGATAATTAAGTGCCTTATGATCTATGAAAAAGATGAATGGGGTTACTAATAAGTATTTTTTAAAATTTTATAGGGCATTGACCATGGTGATCACCTCACACTCAGTTGTGGTATTGTTCTAATCTACCTTTATCAATTATCTACTATCAAAGAATATGGGGTGATCCATTTTTACTTCACTAAGATATGCCAAGATTACAATAATCATAGAGTTAGATGCATAAAAATGGATGTGGAATGGTGTCATCCAGTCAATTAATTGTAAAATAGGCATGCTAGCCAACTTGAGCTTTAAACTCTCAAAGGCATCTTCTTATGCTTTACCCCAATAGAATGGGTCATCCTTATGAAATATATCTCCTAGCGGTGCCAAAATATTCACATAGCTCCTAATGAACTTTATATAATACCCAAAGTGGCCAAAAAAGGCACAAACATATTTCTATGTGAAAGGAGTCTGAATCTAAATGATTATTACAATATTCATGGGATCGATAATTAGACCATATTTATAGATAATGCACCCGAGCAGGTTTCTAAAGGGTGTTGTGAAGATGCACTTTTTTAGGTTTAAGGATATTTGAAGCTACCTACACCTCTCAAACATTAGCCATAGGTTATCAAAATGGTCCTTCATGAGACCATACACCATCCAGTCATCTAGGTAAATTTGGAAGAACTTATGGATGAAGTATTTAAATATAGTGATTACCACTTTAGAGAACATGGCTAGTGTGTTATTGAATCAAAAGGGCATTACATTGTAAGGAAAAAACCCCATTTAGTCATAAATATTATTTTGGGCTTATCCTCCTCCTAAATCTAGATTTGGTGGTATCTAGAGAACCCATCAGTGAAGGTGTAGATCTCATAGCCTATGATGCTATGCAAGACTTTATCAATGAATGGAGTTAGGAATGAGTTAATGATGTAGGTGGCATTAAACATCTTATGATGGATGCAAATGAAAATACACCTATCCTTATTGATTCTAATCACCATTAAGATTACCTATTCAAACTTTTGTATAGGTTAAATGAGCCTTGCAACTAGCATTGCATCAATCTCTATTTTAACCTTAGTGCTAAGGTTGGGATTCATCTTATGGGGACACTTCTTGACCAGTCTTGTACCATCGATTAGATTTATGCTCATCTTCCCAAGGGATGGGTGGGTGCTCTTTATATCTTGATAATTCTAGGGGAACAAGTCTTGGAATTCTTTTAGGAGATCTACAATACACACTAATTTTGTGTTAAACCAATAGGCACCCAAAGTAGCCATCTTTGGCTTTCTTTTTATGTTGATGTCCACCTTGATGGTCTTTAGTGGTGTGAGATATGGCTCATTATTTGCCTAGTATGAGTCCTTGACTTATTGAGTTACCTCATTTATCTCTATGCAAAGATGATTTGGGTCTTCTTTGCCAGGATTGTTATCATCTATTTATCATATGAGCTTCCTCTTTCTTGATAGGGTTGTTTAGTAGTACTCCTTATATATTTCATAATCTTATTTGCTTGAATCACTATTGAATGTTTGGTCCTAAAAAAAAATTAGGAGTGTCATCCTTCTATCCATAAAAAAATGTCTTTTAGGTGCTCCTTGAGGTTTGTAGTATCCTCAAACACTACCCTCCAAATTATTTGTAGTAGATCGATCAACCCCAAGTTCTATGAGGAAAAAGAGGTCTGCTCAAATTTATCTTTAAAGGCATCCCAATTTATTATTTCATGGTGCATCTCATTGACCACATACCATGCTCATTCTCATCTATTTAGAATTCTAAAGAAGGTGTGCACCCATAGGTCCTTTGGATTAGTTACATCATAGTTAGTCTATGTCTCTTTGTATAGGTGTACATACACTATGGGATCATAGTTGCCAAAATATGCTAATATATCCAAGTCCTCGTTAATTCTCCCTAATATAGTGAAAATAATTGCTTTCACATCTTACTAGGTTTTCAAGTTAGACACTTTTTCACTACCCACCAATACACGATAGTGATTCTCAAGGTATACATTAGTGCACCCATTCTATCTATTTCTTTGGGGATGCATGATTCGAGGTCTTAGACATATTTTTCCACTAGGTTGCTTCCTTCAAATTTTGGTAGTAATGCAATCTTACCTTTGCTCAGGAAAAGTACCTTATTTCATTTTTTCTCATCATAAGAGACCTATAATTTTAGAGTGTGATCAATATAGACCCATCTAGTCCTCATAAGATTTGGTAATTTTATGTGCACAAGATGACATCTATGACTAGTGGCCTTATAAGCCTCTTCAACCCATTGATTTCAAGTGACATCAGTGGCATCTAAGGCTGACTACCCATCTTCCCAAGAGAGAAATCCTTGATCAGTGGGGTTGAGATTCTCAATGCCCTATGCCATGTTGTTATATATATGGTTGATATCATCCTCAAGATCAACACTCTCCATATAGGCTATCTTTGGTCACTTGAGAGGGTAATCACTTTTACTTTCCATTTTGAAGGTCATATATCACTTCTTGAAGTGCATGCAAACATTATTTACATAGCACCATGGCCTTCCTAGAATTACTAGATAGTTATCTTATTTAGATAGCTCAATTACCTAAAAGTCAATATGTAATTAAATACCCATAATATCTAAAAAGGTGCCCTTTATAATTTTGATTGATTGTACTTAGGTATTTTTAGCCATAAAGATTACATGGGGGAAAGGCTTCAGGGCTAGCCTAACCATATTATCCCATGCATTCTTAGTTATGATGATAACCTCATCACCTATGTTGATAAGTACCTTGAAGACAAATTATCCATCAATAGTGGCATTCGCCAAGAGTTATTCATCATACTCTACATTCTAGGTATACCTAACCTCTCATTCCCTTTCCATGCATGGTGTAGTAACATTAACCAACTGCTACCCTACATATTCTAAAAGCAAATTATTTAAAATGGGAAACATCCCTTCCATTTCTAGCAAATGAAATATATCCATTAGTTCTTATACTTCAGCCTCATGTCCATCTTGTTTTTTATGAGAGGCAATGTCCTATGCCTCTAGGCTCATGCTAGTTAGATCTCTCCTTACATGTTTTAGATCATACTCATAGCCTAATGTAATACATCTTTTTGTTGTACAAGGTATAGATAAGGTGTAGCTTTGGGTTCAAGCTATGTGAAACACTTAGTGTGGATTGACTCCCCATATTTTAGGTATAACTTTGGTACTGGTCAACTAGAAATTGAGTGTTGAGTCCACTTTGAGTAGTTTCATGTACCTTGATTAGCTTTATGTGAATTGGTTGCACATTTGGAGTCCATTTCTCCACTTTGTGCTCATGTTTGATCATCCCTACACCCTTATCTACACTAGGCCTACCGTAGGTCAAATTTTTATACAATTTAGGGCATTCTTTAACCTTGTGTGTTCCTTGATAATACCTACATATTGGATGCATAGGGAAGTCATGCTGATAGTGCTCAATCAAACCATACTTGTAACATGATTACAGTGGGAAACTTCCTCCCCTACATCCACCACCTTTCCCTCAGGTACCTCTTTTCATTCTAAATATTGCATTCTTATAACCATAACCCTCATTTCCTTGGGCTCCCTACCATCCTACTATTACTATTCCCTATCATGTACCTCTCCCCCTATTCTTACACATCTCATTGAGTATGTGACAATCAACCATGGTATGAGTATAGGCATTACATAGCCAATAATAGGTGGATTTTCTAAACTAGCTAACATGTTTTAATAAAGGGAAGTTATGAATATCATGTGCCTTATGGTACACCTCATAGTTGAGAAGTAATGTGTGCACATTCCTTTTAGGGCAATTAATCCTATTATGGCCTTATGTCTTACAATTGATGCACCATAACCCACTTCAAGTATCTTATAATGAACCAATGGTTAAGTTTTTTTATTAGGAGGCCATAAACATAATTTGTGCCTCTATGAAAGGGATAATTCCTATGTTGGCACTCCTTATTTCCTTGGCTCTGAGTGTGTCTTTAAGTGCTTCCTCAGGGTCTATGAATGTCATCATGGATAATGCCCTTTTGAATAGTATAATCAATCTCCCAATGAACCATTATGCATATTAGGATGGGTGAATATCATAAGGGAGATTATAAATAAGGATTTCAAATCTAACATCATACAAGTTGACACTCTTAGATAATCCCTAGTTAATCTCCTTGAGTGCAGTGATGCTCTATTGCTCAAACTATGGTATATTGAATTATTTCAAGAAGGCTTCCTTCAAGGTGTCATAATCAGCCATAACCTATTTAGGATCAAACTTCCTATAACAAGTATGAGCATGATCAAGCAAATTTGTCATAAACTAGGTTTCCTTATGCTCATACTAGGTTATACTTCATGTGTGCCTTTATAGTTCACACTTGAGCACATGCTCTACGACATTCTTTATGCCTCAATACTTGGGTAGATGCATGTCCATCTCATAATAAATCTCTGGTGGGGGATCAATTAGTATCTAGGGTGATTTTACCCCTGGTATTTGTCTTGGTGATGGTTTTCCAATGCCTCTAACCACTAGGCCAAGTGTTGGTCCAATTATTACCATTAGCATTGAAGATGATGATGGAATTGTACTACCAATTAGTGGTGTTGAGCCACTTCCTCCAAGCTATTATCCAAGATACATAGCTAACATTGGCTAGACTATAATACTTACACTCACATTTTATTTAGTTGGGTTAGTGCCCCAAGGTCTAGAGGTATCCTCACTTACTTCTTGATAAGGAATACCTTGTTTAATAATAAAATTATGGTCTAAGTCTACAAAATGGTAAAAGTCTAGGTTCATAATAGGTTCATTTATCAATCTTCTATCTTCCTATGAGGGATTCAGTATAGGAGATCACATTATAGGTCCAAAAGGGTTAGATACATTTGGTGCATTTCTAATGGTCAAATTCTATAGGGACCCTGAGCATTCTTTACATATAAACTATGGAGCTTGTTCTATGGATTCAAGGTTTCTGTCCTCTAAGTGATACTACCATTCAAGAGATCCTTCCCCATGCCCTTCCCACTCACTATAGGTCCTCTTAACACTTTTAGTTTCTATATCGTCCATCAACTTATACCTCATTTTATTATAAGCCTATCTCCTAAGCTCTTAGGTTTCAAATTGATCATCCTCTTCCATTGAATTTAACTTATGCATCCCCTTCTTCCCTATTTCACTTCTCATACATGAGAAGACTTTAACATTCCATTCTCAAGGTTTTAAATCCATAATCCACCATAAAATTATTGAGTTTAGTGCCAAACCCTCTCACAAGTATGCCTTTGGGTTTATGAAAGAAATGATATTCTACTTCTTTAGGGTAGGAGTATGTCAATAATAAAAATTCAATCATCTATTTATTTAGTGCCCCTTTCCACCATTTTTTTCAGCTCTAGTCCAAGTAGCATCTAAGTTTTCAAGCCTTTCTAGGCACTCTTTCATCCACTCAAGGAGTTGTCCATAGCTTTGACTTTTATGTGTCATATAATTAGCTGACCATATGTATACTTGCTTTGGTGATTCATAAAAAAAATATCATATAGGGCATTATATAGATGGGTCTGGACCCAATTCCTTGGTTTCTATCATTTACAATTTGGATGCTTCAATATAAAGTTATCTTCTACTTATTCTAACTAGTGCTCAATGTTCTCAAAGAAGAGTTGGATCATCATTATATTGTATCATTATATAAAAAAATTCAACATGGATCCTAGAAATGGAACTAAAATGTTGTAAAAAATTAGGGGTCTTAAGTCATCAACCTAGTTAGGTGTTTATCTAGTTGTCCACCCTAGATCTCAACTTGTTAAAATGTGGTACAAGCCTTGACTAATCCTAAAACACTCAACGTTTATCACTTTATCATGCTAGAATCACTTCAAATAAGGTGAAATCCTTATGTGCTCACCCAAAGCATAATGGACAAATGAATAGGGCACATGTTGGGCTAGTTATGCCATGACACAACTCTATCTTCTAAGGACTTTGGTTAGTGCAATGATAATGGTAAGTTCATGGGTATAAGCCTTTGATTTCCTTAACTTAGTGTAAGTTAGGTGCTTAGGGGGGTTTATTTGAGTACTTGGATGAAGGAATTAGGCTTAGGCTCATGCTTTGGCATAATTATCATCACAAGGTGCAAGGCCATTCTTATATTGAGAGAATTCCTCTATAGGGTAATGACATTATCATATACTACAAAAGTGCCATGCATGGGATAAGACAAAATTTTATGATAAATCAATACTCATAATATAAATCTAAGTATTTAATCTATTGAAACATTATGTAAACCATTTTCTTTCTAATCCTATAACCAAAACCATGTAAACCAAACTAACACTCATTAAACACAACACCATTCATCACTAATAGGGTTCAAACACATAGTATATAAATCAATAGAAATTGAGAAAATTCTCATCTTAAATATGCTAAAGGCCCAAAGGTTCACAAATGAGCTTAGAAACTATAATGGGGAGCCATAGAGGCATCCCAACATAAGTCTAAGCTTTAATGGCAAACATAGAAATTGGAATCAATCCTATAGGGCTTCGCTACTCTAATCTCCCCTTTTTTCAGTAATTGGATCAACTTTACTCTTATGTAACTTAGGATCATCTTAGTGAAAGGGTGAAAGTGACACACTAGGTGTTGAACTAGAGCTAGATGCAATCATTCCATCAGCTCCACTACCCTGCTTCCATTGTGTTGTGATTGTCATATGTGCTCGCTTCCTGATGATGATTGATTTAGTAGGGAGGTGGTTAGCTACCTATCAATTGGTGCCACAAGATGATAAAACAACAATCATAATAAGTGATTTATTCATGCCCAAGTGTCTGCTATGTCATCATGGATCGTATATTTAGATAGATTTGGGGCCCAATAAGATTGCATCTCTAAATCTTGAATGATATCCTCACACCTTAATGCCCCTGTCTTTTCATTTAATATTCAATCCATGCCTAATAAAGGATATATGATAATAAATTTATTCATCATACCCTTGTTTAGAAATTAGTTCTAATCTCAACCTAGCATGCTCATATATACTATAAAAGTAAAAATTCCTATATGAGTCCCAAAAATGAGTTATTTATGGGTAGGGGAAAATGTTCCACATGCTAGAATTAGTAGCCTAATTCTTATCTTAGGGTCATTTCACACCCTACCCTCATTCCCTATCAACTACATAATAACTATTACAATAATAGGTGTAAGAATCAAATAATATTCAATAACAAATAAATTATAGATGTTACCTTCATTAATGACCATCTTATTACTATGTGCTTAAACTTGTCCTTTGTTTATGAAATAACCAAAATGAAGTATCCAAAGTTCAACTTAATTCAAAAGATAATCATTCAATTCAATATTAACCTTGTCACAATAACATTTCCATGTAAATTCTTGAGATAACCTCTTATCACAATGATACCCATCAGACATAAGACAACCACTAATTATAGGGCCCTCAAATTAGGCACTTTCATCACTCCATAATATATAAGTAAAAATTTAATTATTCAATTATGAATAGTATAAGATAATTAAGGAAATCAAATATCATAAATCATTTGGTAAATCAACATTTACTATTCATTATTGAGTTAAGGTAAAGTAATGTTAATTAACTAATGATTGATTACTCTTGTGAAGGTTCACAAGGTTATTATTACTATTATTCAAACCAACATGAACTATCATATGACTTTCCTTGTGAGATAAAGATAATGGTAATAACAAGTCAAACAATGTGACTCTTAGGTGATTTACCAATTGATCATACAATGGAAGATTATATTAATACTACAAGAAGAATGTTTTTAAATTCATTACAACCCCCTTGTCTTTCAATTACAAATATTTTTATTATATTTACTCATCGACATATGATCGACAATACAACTTATTAACAAAGACACCCATCATTATAATGAAAAAATGCATTAAGAGCTAATATGGCTTATTAGAAACATCAACCATGGTGGTAAAAATAAGTAAACATTTGTAACTAGTTATGACATGTAATCCAAGGAGAATTTAGGTTTGTATTAGTGTATTATACTAATATCATAACATGAAATGAATGAAGATAGGGAACTTGTTATGATCAACTTGTAGTAATTTATCCAAACAGTTATAATGCCAAATTCCAACTATAAACATCAATAGTTAAAATAGAGAAGACTTCGTATGAATGTAGGACAACCACTATAGGGTTTTATGTGCCTTTATAGTCACACCAAGGAACATTAAAACCTCATATATGGTTGTAGGTGTACATTGGATTTGGCCAATACCCTTTTTGGTAGCTTATGATGCATGTTTTAAGATAAATAAAATCACCAAACCGTGTTCAACAATCATAAAATATTTTACAAGTAATTTTATTATGATGCCCAAGTATAGAGTGTCATATCATAACATAACATAACTAAGCCTCTATCATTACTAACTATCTCACATTAAGAAAGTGATACTAAATACTAAGAAACTTAAATACAAAACAATTACCACTTCTTCAATGTTAACATTTTCAAGAGCTTAATTTTAGCTGATGTTAGTGAGGAAGTATTAATAAGATACCAACTAGGAAAGTGACTTATCCAACATCTTCATGATCATTTCCAACCTATACAACTTATAAAATAACCCAATGAAAATACAACAAGAGTTTAAATTAGCCTCTTATTAGTTGTTCATGACCTTTCTTTCACCCAATGGAACATAAGTAAATACACACATGATTATAGGTTTTCATTAATTTATATAAACCATACTCTATATCTTGAAATACATAATTCAATAAAATAATATCGTCAATGTAGTCATTAATGAACAAACACAAATATTACCAATCATTCATTGAATTAAGAAAAATAATAACATGAAATTAATACTAGAATGTTGATGTACTAGAACTTGGTAAAGGCACACCATAATGATCATAATTCAACCCAAAATTAATTAAATAGTAAAAATTAAATTTCATAATTCGAGTATCTAAATGAAATTATTACACTATGAAGATGTAGACACCTAAATCTGACCACTAATGACCTCCAATCAGGGTTTTGGCCAATTTCCACCCAAAATGCATAATTTGGCCTAAAAACACTAAAACACATTAAAAGATATGAAATTGACATATCAAAGTTCCAATTATATCTATGGTATCCATAAATGAGAAAATATAATTTATGGGCTGGCTAAATTTGATCAAATTATTCTGAGTCAAAATGCCAATTTTATACCTAGGTGCTTTGGATTGATCTTTCCTATCAAATCTATTACACAAGACGTATGCCTTTGTTATTTGTTGTTAGTAACATCCTAAATGGAATAACATATCTAATACATCTTAAATTACCTTCCAATTTTAATCCATCCAAATTTTGGACCAATAACAAGGCATTCTGATCAATTTGTGCACAAAGTGCTTAAACATGCTTAAAAGCTAATTAACCCAGATCAAGGCCTAAATAAGAATTCTATGGAATATTGTTGAAAAATTATTTTTGGAATTGGATATTAAATATATACATCATTAGGTGACCTCATTTCTTGGGAAGACATCTATTGGCCATAAATGCCACAAATATCAAGATCTATACCTCCCATGCTTCATCAAAGCCCTTCATGCCTCTTAATTGATCCTCTATTCCAAATATTGATGAGCCTATTTATCGATTTTAATTTCATAATTGGATTAATCCTTAGCCACACATCTTAATCCTGAGATGGATGGTTTAGGTTGACTCTAGACATTTTCAAAAATCTATAAATAGAGAGGCCATGAACATCATTTCTAAGTTATTTTGGTACAAAGTTATTATGCTCAAATATCTTCAAGAATCCATTGCAATTAATGTTACCATGCCAAATTGATTCCAATCCAAGCCAACCAATAAGCAAAATGTCCCAAGGAGAGATGGAGGTAGCCAATCTTCCATTTCTAAAGACTTCATGAGCACAAGCCAAGCAAGCTACCACTACAAAGGAATTTGGAGCATCCAAGAAAGGTGAAGGAATTATTATGTGTTTGTCATTTATTTTTGTTAACTAAGTTCTCCCTAGTGTCTATGCCTAGAGATGTTATGCTAGTTAGTGTGTTCCTTTCATTTTGTTTTCATTTTGGAACTAACCTGATACTAACCATCCTTTCTTGAGTCAAATTATTAGATCACATAATGGCATGCCTAGTGGGACTAGATGCATCTCAAACATGAAGAATATCATTTTACAGCTTTAAAATATTTATTTAGACCCATAAAACTCTTGGAAATTAATTTTCTAACTTTATTTTTGTATTTTTATTTGCCATGGGTTTACACAGTAACTAATGTTAGTTAGTAAAATTGACATCAGTTGCATAGCTTAACTGACATCAGTTAGAAAAACTGACATCAGTTAGATACTTGTCATCAGTTAAATTGGTGTAACTAATGTCAGTTAGATAACCATCATTGGTTAGAAAATGTAACCATCATCAGTTATATAAATCGATGTTGGTCACTGTGTTTTTCTTAAAACATAGACCCAAGAACTCTTCTCCTAAAGTTCATTGTTTCAAACCAAAAAGAGCTTCAAGGCTAAAGGACATGCTAACATTTTTGTTGCAAGACCAAGCTTGACATTTGCTAAAAACATGTTTTAGATCACTTTAGCATGCTTAAAAATTAATTAGTAACCTTATTTTGGTGTTTAACAAAAGAATTTAGATGTCTATGGTAAATGTGTTCAAAGTTTATAACTAAGACCAAGGGGTCAAATGAAAACCACTTCATTTTCCATTTGGGCTTAAAAATGAACTCACCTTTTCAAATCTTTTTGTATTTACTTAGTTGTTTAGATTAAAATTTTGTTTGTCAAAAAGAGGGATGTTGCATGTATGCTCTTCCATTTGTCCCCTTTAGGGAACCCTTAGAATAAAAAGTGCCATTCCTATTGAAAAAAGTCTAGTCCAAGGCTTAGAAAGAATGTCATCTAAAGCACTCCCCAAAAACTCATCAAAGTTTGGGTGACCTTGAAAATGACCCTAAAATCTTTCTATTAGTCTTTTATTTTTATGCAAACTTGTCTTGAGAGGGGATGTCATTACCTCTCATGAGTTATTTAGGGAAGGTTTGACATAGGATTTCATCTCCTAGCATTAACTTCACTTACTTTTTATAAGTTACGCATGGGATGTATCTACATTTAGACATTGCACTACACTGAGTGAACAGTAGGATGTAGTGGTTGTAAAAAGGACTAGACCTTTTTACAACTAGCCAATGCCATAGTAACCCAATTTCCATGCTTGTATTTTGCATCATTTGATGTGAAAGTCATTGTGCAATTGATTCCCCTAGAGATGTTTGAAGCTTTCTAGTTTAGTCAACCCCACATTGCCATACCCTTGCTAGGATTTGGATGATTATACTTTGTATATTTTGGTCATTTTTGCTCGGTATGTTTTGAGACTAAAACTTGTTTATTTGTTTGTTTGTTCATAAGCCATGTTAAAACCAATTTTTCTATATGTCACTATTTTGTCTAAAGAGGTGTTATACTATGCATTTTACACCACTTGTGCCTTGAATTTTTTGCTAAACTTGTTTGTGTGTGTGTGTCATTTGAGTTGCAGAGGGTAGCATTATACTAACCAAATAATTTCAAAACATTTTAAGCCTTTTTGAGTCTTTGAAACATAATATAAATCACATCATTTGAGCATGCTTACATCGTTAGGCTACTCAATTTATTTCAAGACTAGTTTACCTTGCACCAAAAACTATTTGTTTTAAACCATGTCATGTATACCATTTGGACCTTTGTCTTGTGTCATCATATTGTTTGATCTTGTTTAGCTTGTTTGGTCAAATCCTAGTTTTCAACATTGAGTTTTCAGTTAACCTTATCAAGTTTGGATTCAAACATTGATTGATTTTTGTTTAATCTTTAATTCATGGGGCTAATACATAGATCTTTCTCTTTTAGGTTGCATAACTTTGGTTAATTGGATACCCAAATTTGAAAACTATTGATGGTTTGTTTTTTCATCACCTATCCTCATCATTGTCCATGTCTTTATTTGAGAGAACATATCCTTTCTCAAAGAGCCTTTTGTCTTATGCCTTATGCCAAATGATCATGTTTATGTTTTATTATGTGTGTTAGGTGTATGTGAAAGTTATTTCCAAACTTGTTAGATTAAATTAAATCACATCAAATTTATTTCAAGTTTATATTTTGATGTTGTTTGGCTAAAAGTCCTAGCATATGCTTGTTTGTTTGAGCCTAGATTTTGACTCCATGTTTGGATAAAAGACCGAGTAACTCAACTTTTCCCTTTCTTAGTTTAGACCTTTTTTGGAACAGTTTGACCTAGACCTTTGATATGCTGGTTTTAATTTAGACTCTTGACCTTTTGTGCATATGACATTAGACATTTGATGTTGGTTTGTTTTATGCAAAGTCTTAGTATAAATTATTTTGGAGATACAACTCTACCCTTTTGACCAAGTTTGAGTCATTTTTCCTTTAGACAATTTTTTTGGAGTTTGTAGAACTCTAAGCCTTTTTGTTTTTAGAGCTTTCATCATTTACATGGATATGTTTAGCTACACTTATAGTAGAGTAACATACAATCCCACTTATGATAGAATGGCTACACAAAGTCCCACTAGGAACCCCTATAGAGAAAGATTTTCTAAGGAGTTTTATTATTCTCCCTATAATACTCCACATGAGGAACATAGTCAAAATCCACAAAATCCAAATTGAGATCTTGATTGGCATAAAGAGGCTTGTGAGAAAGATTTTGAAGACCCAAATATAGATAAAGTTGTTTTGGATATAGATATGTACCCTCTTTATAATGATCGGTATATTCAACACAGTTAAGAACCAGTTTATGAGCCAACACACAACTGGGATAATGTGGTTTATGAGGAAGACTTGGATGCTTTGGTTTATGCAAGTAATTAGGGTCTACCACATCATACCATTTCTATTCTAGGACCACGTTGTACCATTTTGTTCTAAGACCATAACACCTAACCATTCTATACCAAGACCTCATCCTTTGGTTTGTGCGAGCAATCAAGTTACACAATTCCCATTTATCATTCTCAGACCTAGTCTTTTGGTTTATGTGAGAAATCAAGCCCCACAATTCCCTATCATTACCATATCAAGACTTTATCCTTTGGCTTGTGTGATCAATCATATTCCCCAAGTCCCTACCATTATCCAACCATAAGTCATTCCTCATCTAGTACCAATCCCACCCAAACCTCAACTGATCCAATCATTCAAATACCAAGTTATGTTCAAAATTGGTATTTTCTAACTCATTGGAAACCAAGGCCAAGAGAACCAACCAATCTAAGAGGTTTTTATTGAACCAACCACTTGTGATAAGTTAACTTATAATGAATCACCTATTGATCCTATACTAATTGTTGAGGAGTCTCTATTTGATGAGCCAATATTTGTTGAGTCACTTCTTAATGATTATAACTACTTTTAGGCAAATCATTACCTCGACCATGTGCCTATTTTTCAAAATCCTCTTATTGAAAAGCTAGTCTCTAAGGATTTGTCTCTTGACCTATTTCCCATCTTAGAGGAGACTCACTTTGACAAACCAGAATTTGTGGAGCTCATTATGCCATTAAAGGCTATTACTTGTCTAAAACCAAATATTTAGCAAACATCATTATAACAAAGTACCTGTCAGATGTAGAATTAAAGTTAGATTCAGGTTCTATTCTTGAACTGACATCAGATTTAACATCAAAATTAAAATCAAAATAAGTCTCAAAATTGGATTTAGATTCCATTGAGTCAGAATCATATTCAAAATAAGAATATGTTCATGGTTGTTACAATATTGGTTATGCATGCCTCGTAGATCAATTTGAATACATTTGTGATCTTTTAATATTTTTTTAGGATGAATATTTCAACTTCCATTCAAGTTATCCTAGTATCTTATACAAGGATTGTGATGCCAACACTCATTCCATTACTATTGCATAGGCCATTACCATCAACCAAAATATCCATATCATTGACATTCCATCTCCCACAAGTGTTGATTGGGATCGACAGAATCACACTTTATTAAAATGTATCCATGGAAACATAGTAGTTGAAAAGGAGCAAGGAGGCCAAGACCACATTCATATAGTAAAAGAACACTCTCCTAGTGAAACCTTTTTAGAGGCACTAGAGGATAATCAAATTCAAAACTTAACATCTTCTAGTGAAACTCTTTCAAAAGTCTTAGAATAAAATCAAAGTCAAAAGCCAATGTTCATTAGTGAAACCTTCTCGAAGGTGATATAGGATAATCAAGACAACTTCATTGGTAAAAGCCTTTTTGAGGCACCAATAGCTGACCACAAAAGTTATTCACTACTTGATGAAAACAAATCAAAGTTCAAATTAAAATATCTTCCTATCTAAAACCTAATCAGATGGTAGCTACTCTCAAGATCAAACAATAAAATTTTTTGGTGGTCTTATTAAGAGAACAAGTCTTCAGCCTTACTACAACCAAAGTTATGTTGAATCTGACATCAACAACATTACGTGTGACTAAAAGTCCTAATCTTCATTTGTTTCCCCACTATTAGCTTTTGAGTCACTCTTATTCAATTTTTCATGAACTCTCATTAAGCAAGAGTCAACTTATTATTTTCCCTTATTGGTCATACCTTTGTTCATTAAGTTGACTCTTTATTTTATTTTGAAGTTCATCCACCTATCATTTCTATGTGTGAAATTTATAAAAGAATTTGACCTTTGAACTTGAACCTTTCTTGGAGTTCAAGAGTTCAATGGTTCAATGTTTCTCAAAGTGAATTGTTTGTCATTTTATATATTTTAATTATGAGTTTGAACCTTCCAGTTGAACTTGAACCCTTTTTTGTAGTCCAAGAGTTTAATGGTTCAAAATTTCAATGGTTCAAGAATTCAATATCAATATTTTGAAAAAAGTCATGTTCACTCAGTTCCTTTGTATAAATTTATGTATAGTTGAACCTTTCGCTTGAACCTATCTCATTGTACCTATCACTTGAATTTTTTTTTCAAAATTTCAATGGTTCAATGTCTTAAAGTTCAATTTTTTTGGAAAGATCATATGACTATTGGTTAGTGTGTGTATTTCATTTCGTATCATTAAACCCCAAAGTTGAAACACAATTTTTCATAAGTTCAATGGTTTAATGGTTCAATGACTATACTCTCATCTCGCCCTGAGGCTTTCTCTAAGTTAAAATTAATGGGAGTTTTAGAGGAGAATATATCTAAAACTTAGTATAGAGTGGAAAATTTTGAATTTTCACGAGGTTAAAAATAATCATTACTCATCAAAACCGTGAGTAAAAAATGCTTGCCATTAATGCATATGTCAAAATGCATGTCTTATCAAGAATGTTTAGCATGTATTATTTCAATTTAATTATTTGATCTGGTTAATATTTGTATCAAGAGAGAATAATTCAAATTTATCAAACAAGTATATTGGGTGATACAAAGGAGAATAACACAGTGGTATAAGATATTTGATTGCTCAAATTCACAATGATTTTAGGCAAATTTAAAGGTAAGTTTTACTCTTACTATAAGTTGTTTCCTTTACTCAGTTGGGAAGAAGGATCCTTTTGAATTTATGGCATTATTTCCAAAACTTTTCCTTATTTTTTCCTCCAACCTATGGCCATGAAATTTTCATGTCTTGATTATGAGCATGGTCTTTGTCTCATATGTTCTCCTCCTGAAATTGGGGACACCTCTTTTGTCCAATATGATTTGGAAGATTTTAAGGAAAGGGATAGAAATCTTGTGTCAAATCCTATGATGTAAAAAATTGTAGAAAGTGGTTTGGTTGAAGCTGTGGCCTTTCCCATGGCTATCCAATGCCCTGAATTAGTCCTTAAATGCATGAATAGATATGAACCTCAAAATAGATGCATCAGGACTGCAAATGGCAATGTTTTGTTGCATATTTATAGACAAACCCTGATGTTTATAATGATAATTCCTCCCAAGGAACCATAATCTAACCTCGATATTTATTCTTCCTATATCATTAAAGAAAGCAATTTACAAGAGTGTGATTACTAAGAATTAGCTTTTGAAATTCCAAAAAGGAGGTTCAAGACTACACAGACCATTAACAAGAAATCATATGATTCCAGAAGTACAATATATCGTAGTATTACTACACAGGCTAAAGGGCAATCCTCATGCATATTATTAGGATGATTAGATGTACTATTTTATATAATTCTCTAGATAGAGCAATATTTGGATTGGGTGGAAATTGTAGCTAAAAGTTTACATCTAGGTTTAAGTAATTATTTGGGAAATAAAGAGTTTTATATGCCTTAATACCTCCTCTATTGTTTGGCTTCTACGAGACAATGGGTAGGGTTACCTCATGCACCCTTGGTTAAAGACAGTAAAATTTATGATTACTACTCATAGTTATAAATGCATAATTGCTATGAGGATTATAGTAGAGTTAATGATGTTTTTACTAGAAGAATGAATTTTGAATTTGCAAATAACATTAATAAGAGGTTGTCTAATGAAGATATACAAATGATTAATATCTATGGTAGTTTCTTCATTCAATTTTCCAAGTTCACTTATATCAGAGTTGGGAGTTTTGACGACAAACCTTTGAGGTTACCAAGGTATGTTTTTGACCGATTTGTGTTAATAGAAGTCTACAGGCAATTAGCACATGTAGATAAAAAATTCCCAATGAAGAAAACATATGGTATATCTTTTCCTATTGAACTTGGATGTTATTCATGTAAGACAACATCTAACACTTTGAATTTAGAATTAGATCTTAAGAAATTCAATTTTTAGTACTTCACAGCTAGAACCCAATTTGACAACAAAGGTTTTTCCAGAGGTAAATTGGATCATGGAACAATATTGTTGCATATTCCTTAATTAGAGGATCATTGGGAAAATTGTTCAGATGAATTCGAGGTCAGAAGAAGACTGTAGTCTAGATTCTCCCTAGGGCAAATTATTACCCTCAATTTAAACATGGACATTTCTAGAAATTTTGATAATGATGAATAGGTGACTGATCCTTAATTTGAATAGATAAAATAATCACCTATTCCCAAAATTGACTGGGAAAATATTGAAGAGGATAGAATTGAATTTAAGACCCTCCTAGTGATAAAGAGAACTAAAAAATGGCTAAGAGAGAAAAAATTGGGAAGAGCTCGAAGTAAAGCTTCTCAGTAATGTACAATAATAATTGAATCACCATTCCCAATAAGCTCATCTAACCCACCTATTGTTATTTATGATATAGGTACTTCCAAGTTAAAAATTGGAAGGGATCCAGTCATCAAAGAATCTGAGAGGACTCTTATAACTACTTTGCCTCCTCGTGCCACCAGGTCAAGGACACAAAGCAAGAAAAAGAGTCAGATTTCTAAAAAAGTGATTGTGGACTTGAATTCTAAAGAAGATTTAGGGGAAACCAAAGGTGATAAAGAATATAATTCACCAATGGTAGAAGAGATTAGTATAGATCAATAGATAGTGATTGTTTTTGATTCTGCCAAGGTGATTATTGTTTCAAATGTGTCATCTAATCAACCAAATCTTGACAAAGAAGCCTCGACCTCTGCACCTAAATGGCTAGAAATTTTAATAATCCATAAAAGGAAAATTTTTCCTTTTTATTTACCCTTGGAGGATATGCTGAGTAAATGTTTAGGAAAAACATCTAAATCTAAAAAGTTAAAAACCAACATCCAAGGTAGATGTCGACCCTAATACAGGGAACTAGAATGTAGCAATAGCCCAACCAAAAACCAATGAAGAAGTTCAAGATCCTATTTTTTAATAATTTACAGTTGAAAAGGTAGACCTTGGGACTACATCATGTGCCATAGATGTGCATCACCTTGAAGCTTCTACCAAAAGGATAGTCAACAGAACTTGGAAGGATGAAAAAGATAAAAGAGAATTCAAACAGACTATGTGGGCAATGGTAGAGTACATTAATGTCATTCATAGTCTAGATACACAACCAATCACCCAATTACCCCTATATTTTGATCCAAAATCACCTGTTAATTAAAGGATGCTAGACTAGATACATAGAGGGAAAATGATTACTAGGATATTTGATAATTGGTTGGATAGCATCATTCAGAAAGGTATGGAATTCATCCATAAATTAAAGAATGTATATGATTAACCATAATTACTATTGAAGATTTAAAGACTCAAAATGCTTTGTGGATAAAAGATGAAGTAAAATGGATGAGCGTAATAAACCAAATTGATGAAGTTCAAAAGTATGGAATAACAAATTTTTTGTCAGAGAAGAATTTGACTGGACTGGATGAAGATGTATTATATGTAAGTAAGAAAAATATTGAGTGGATAAATTTAGTATCCCAATAAGGATGTATTGAAATTACAAAGATGATCAAATAAATAATTGAATTCATTTAGTCATTACAACATGATCTATAAAGTATTAATGTCAAATACATAAAGGATGATGGAAAACTAGAGAAAGACATCAATGATGTAATTAAATCCTTTAGGGAAAAGATAAACATTGTTAAATAATGTGATAGCTTATCAACAGAATATTTCTCTCAGATTTCAAAGGTAGAATCACTTCTTTATCACTGCATCGACACACTCTCAGAGCACACAAAAAAGATGGGGAAAGTTTGAAGGGAAGAAAACATCTAGAAAGTAAGGATAAAACACGTTAGTATTCCCAATATTTCCAAATTTTAGGAGTTCATTACAACATTTTAAGAGTGGAAAGCTCAACATGTCTACCCCACTAAACACAAAAAATCTGGAGATCCTAGTCCATCACTTCAGGAATGATTTTACTTACATAGTTTCTTTTATTCAGTTATTCAATTATTTTTCTATTCAAAAATTGACATTTATTAATTTTGTAAAAACTAAATCCTGTATGGGTCAGAGTTACTTTAACTCTTGTTTAGTTTTAAAAATGGATGAGTTAAGGTATATATATATATATATATATATATATATATATATATATATATATATATATATATATATATATATTTGGTTCTTAAAAGACAAGAGATATAGAAGATAGAAAAAGAAAAGGAGGGAGAAATTTCTAAACTGGATCTCGATTATTTATAATATATGTGATGTTTGTCTAAAATATTTTTCATCTATGAATGAAAAGGAGAATTAATTACTGCATACATGGATCTATGTGTTTAAGTATTTGAAATTGGGGTTTTTGTGTGAGATCTTCTTTCATATAGTAATTAATATTCCATTAGACAATCCATAATGTGTGTTTTATCATTCATTAGTTTAACATATATAATTTTATCTATTTAATTGTTATTGAAAATAGAATATGTGTATTCTATTACCTGTTGTTGTTATAAAATCTCCCATTCATAACATAATGATGTATGGATGTTAGTATGCCTTTAAGCACTTTCTAGTTAAAAGTGTATCTAAATATTTAAATTCAATGAAAATCTTAAAGGGAGTTATACCTTAATTTAGAGGGGAACTTGTCTTGATAGTTCACCCATTTGTTTTTTAACTTATTTGTTCTTGAGAGAAGGGTATGGAATCAAAATAAAATATTTTTATATAAGGACAAATCTGTTAGCCAACACCCACCATTCTACATTCTATTATCATTTGTCATTCCATTTCACAAACAAACCTACCATCCATTATTTATCCTTGTTTACCATCCATGGTCACACTTTCCTTTGCAGAGGATATAAAGATACCTTATCTTGATGCTTGAAAAACTCAAAACCAATGACCAAGGAAGAACACAACAACATTCTCAGCATCCAAATCTATAGCCAGTTCTTGACAAAAGAACTAATTAGACAAGGTGTGAGATAACAATTGACACGATCGAGTATTTTGTTTGTATCCTTTTTTGATTAGGATGTGCATCTCCATCTCAATATGAAAATAAAATAATATGTCATTTACCACACCCAGGCCAAAAACATGTACCATACCATTTCACATTTCCATGCCATTACCTTTATCACGTATCCATTTTCCATGTTGCATATTCTTTCTATTCACCTTATCACTTGGGGGCAAACCCTCTTACCATTTTATCCATCCTATCATTCCATTCCTATCTAGACTAAAGCCTATTTTGATCTTAGTTACTTTGGTTTTTCCTACACTTTTTGTGAGAGGAATCCAATCAAGTTTTAACAATCAATCTAATTCATATTTACAATGATAGTATATGAAAGTAGTGTGATAGTTGATCTAGCAAGATATCTTTCATCCTATATTCAAGTTTATTTATGTGAGCTTGATCATAATTTCCTATAGGCAAATCAGTGTTTCACCAGTCTTGCTACTAATTATAACCTCCTATGGGCAAATTAGTATCATTGACATATGTCATTGTATCCTATTTATAACTACCTATGGGAAAACTAGGGACAACACTTGTTTATCATGCATTGTTGTATCACCTTGCCATTACTATTTTGATTTGACTGGCCATTTAGTGGATTTGAGAACTTGTTGGGACCTAGTTGGTTTTTTTTCTCTCATTTTGTGTGGATGGAATTACTATAACTTGAGGTCATTTTAGGACTATGTGGGTCATGCTCAATTCATGTTGAGGTCACCTCAATCCCATTTTCCATACGCTCTCACCATTTTTTGAGCAACCTAAGTCATGCTCTCATCATTTTGTGAGTAACCTAAGCCACGCTCTCACCGTTTTGTAAGCTTAAACCATTTAGTTTCTAGTCATTCTTGATTGAGTTGAGACACTCCAAAATAATTTCAAAAACATTTGAAAAATCATCAAAAAAGAACAAAAACATTGACCACTTCTTTGCCTTAAGAATTTTGGGAACCCTTACTAAGTTATAAGTAAATCACTTGTTATTTAGTTTCCCCATCCTTTTTGGCCTTTTTATCTCATACGCTTGGTGTTTTTTAAGACCATTCCTATTCCTCTATCACATTCTTCCCATTCCCTGGGAGAACTACATTTAGCCTAAAGTTTTTTATTAGATATTACATCCATGGAACTATGTAGGTAACATCCACTTACCTAGTGCATATGGAGATAGCTCGACCACCCCTTCCCTTTTCTTATATTCCCCCATTTTATTCATTTGTTAAGTTATCACCTATTTTCTAAGGGAAATGTTTGTAGGGTTTCTATTTTATTGTTTGCATTGTTTATTTTTTATTATTTTATTTGTTTGTTTGTTTGTTTGTTTATTTGCTTTCAGCACTGTTTCCTTGATTTAGTTTATGTGTGTTCATTGGGTGATTTCTTATCCACAATTACACTTCAATCCATCCCTATTCATATGTTTACATTTTCATCATGGTTGCTATCATTGGTGCATTTTTTCTATTGAATATTGGATTATGGTAGTTAGTCTTCATGCATATTTCAGCCAAGTCCTCATGATATTATACTATGATGCCTACCAACATGTGCTATAATAAAACTCAACTACAAAAAGTTTGTTTAGTAATGGTGGCATCTCTTTAGCACCAACATATCGATTCCATCCTAATCATATCCCAAATAGAGTAATTAACCATGAAATAATTTCAACCTTTATTAGTTTAGATGAGCATCTCCTTACTAGCAGGTAGTTCTAATTCATCATTAATCTCTATGTTAATTTATCATCATCATTGATCAAGTTTATCCTATTTACCATAATTGGGGTCTAATGATTATAACTGCCTATGGGAAAATCATTGCATACTATCTCACCTACATTTCTTAATGATTATAACTACCTTTGGGTAAATCATTATGTTGTCACCACTTTACATTTTCTACCCATACAGGGGCATGTTATTATCTTATTTGTCTATCCTAATTGGGGTAGATCCATCTTCTCAATGATTATAATCACCTTTGGGAAAATCATTGTGTTATCATATCATGTTGCCACTATCAAGGTACAATGTTTATAACCACTTTTGGGTAAACCATTGTGCACCATCCCACTTGCATTTTCAATGATTTTGACTACTTTTTTAGTATCATTATGTTTTCATTCCATCATCTTTCCCTTTTTTGGTCCCCTCATTTCACTTCTTTCTTTTTGAGGGACCAATTATTGACCTACTTGTGCCAACCATTCCCTTGAGGGGGTATCATACAATTAGTTTATCATCATTATAGTTGTAGGTATACAAGACCTTTTCATTCTTTGAGAAGACATTACTTTACTTATAGCTTACAATACCTTCCCAAATAGGGGCAAACTGTAGACACCCAAATCTGGCCACCAATGACCTCTAATTAGGCTTTTGGCCAATTTCTACCCAAAATGCACAATTTGGCCTAAAAACACATTAAAAGATTTGAAATTGACATATTCAAGTGCTAATTATAGCTAGGGTATCCCTAAATGGGGTAATACAATTTATGGGTCAGCTAACTTTTATCAGATCATTTTGAGTCAACATGCTAATTTTGTACCTAAGTGCTCTAGATTGTTCTTTCTTATCAAATATATTTCACAAGATGTATACATTTGTTATTTATTTTTAGTAACATCCTAAATGGGATAATGGATCAACACATTTGACATTGCCTTCCAATTCTAATCCAATCAAATTTAGGACCAATAACAAGGCATTCTAATCAATTTGAGTAATTTATGCACAAAGTGTTTAAACATGGTTAAGAGCTAATTAACCCAAATCAAGGCCTAATTAATAATTTCATGGAATCTTGTTGAAAAATTATTTTTGGAATTAGATATTAAATATATACATCATCAGGTGACCTCATTTCTTGGGAAGACATCCCTTGGCTATAAATGCCACAAATATTAAGATTCATGCCTCCCATGCCTCATCAAAGCCTTCCATGCATCTTAATTACTCCTCTATCCCAAATATTAATGAGCTTATTTATCAATTTTAATTGCATAATTGGATTAATCCTTAGCCACACATCTCAATCTTGATATGGATGGTTCAGGTTGATTTTAGACATTTGCAAAAATCTATAAATAGAGAGGCTATGAACATCATTTCTAATCTATTTTGGTGCAAAGTTATTATGCTCAAATATCTTAAAGAAGCCATTGCAATTAGTGTTACCATGCCAAATTGATTCCAAGCAAAGCCAACCCATAAGCTAAAGGTGCTAAGGAGAGATGGAGGTAGCCCAGCTTCCATTTCTAAGGACTTCATGAGCACAAGTTGAACAAGCCACCACTACAAAGGCATTTGGAGCATCTAAAGAAGGTGAAGGAATTTTTGTGTTTTATTCCTTACTTTTTAGTTATGTTTGTCATTTGTTTTTGTTAACCAAGCTCTCTCTAGTGTCTAGGCCTATATAAGCTATGTTAGTTAGTGTGTTCCTTTCATTTTGCTTACATTTTAGAACTAACATGATACTAACCATCCTCTCTTGAGTAAAATTCCTAGATCACATGAAGAATCATATTAACTTGTTCAAGTACAACCATTAAAAAAAATTCAATTACCATAATCTTCTACATTAACACTTCCAACACCAACATCTAAGAGAGAGAGGAAAAAATATCAATAAGTAGGAGGTCAAACCCAAGTACGTAGTCAAATGATCCCATCCATATGGTGGCCCTAACCACCCCATCCATTAGATAGATGGTGGATTGAAAATTAGGGTATGCAAGGAGGTTTAGAACTCAAGAAATATTCTAGCCACCAACAAAACTCAAAATAAAAGTATAGAACATGAAGATAATATCCATCAATAGAGGGCATTAACATTACCATTCTTGCCAACCACTTATTCCATTATGACAACATGCCTCATTCTTAGCATACATACAATTCAATTAATGTTACAACTAAATGAGGAGAGTATAACTAGCTATAATTTCAAAATAATAAAACACAATCCAATAAATATCATTTCAAAAGCCATGAAATAACCTTCAATTAAGAGTTGGGTGCTTTAAGGTACATGAGGCCAATACCAAGATAAAATAAAAAAACACTTAATCACATCCCAACAATCCTTTCCTAAACCCAATTAAACATAGGCTGAAGTTTATAATGGTTCTAAGTAGCCTTCCAAGATGAATGGAAAACCAAATTGATTATACTTGAGTTATAGATCCATTTTTAAGTCCTATAAATTCATAATGGATGTGGTGAATTTTTTTACCAAGTCCCATATACAAATATGAATTAAGTCATCATTCCATGCATCAATCCTTGAATCGTGCCACATTTAAAAGGTAAGAGATATGACTAATGTACAGTTCATGAAATAATCCAACAAAATAATAGTTTATATTTAAAAAATTACATGTAACTCATAATTTGATTGGTTTCTTTTTTAAATTATTTTCAATGAACTAGAAATCAAGTGTGTGCTACTTAGGGTTTGTAACAAAATCATTCATTATTATACTCAAAACTAGTAAAATAAAACCATGGAAAAAATCCCAATTCAAATGCAATTGAGAAGATACAAAACCTCAATGGTAGCCCAATAAATTAAATGATAATCAAATCCATATTTCAATAATAAAAATATCAATGAATTCATAAAGGACCTTCCCTCATATTATAAACTTTAAATTTTGACATTGTTCAAACCATGAAGTATTTATACATGTAATGCCTAATAGGGTACTGGGTGTAAGCAAAGGAGCACACATAATTACAAGGTTTTCCAATGATAAGCAAAGTAGTGTATATATTAACCATGGTAAGATGAAAACAATAAAGTCTAAAAAGTTCTACAGGACCAAAACCAATTTAAAGTGATAAAATATCAAAGTTCACCCTTCTAGGGTTAAAAGGGGAAACAAATTTAATTCACCTACAAGTGATTAAAATACATACAACAAATTTCAAACCCCAAAGAAGGCATTTACATTAAAACCCTATCCTTACTCTACTAAAATTATAGGTATACATCCATGTCCAAAACAACTCTCAAATGCCCAAATTGATCAATGGAAAACTTACAGAAATTAAACAAAACCCATAAAATTGAATGACAATATACTCATTATTTTTATTGTGGGTTCATCATGAAGTCCAATGACTTCATAATGAACCCTTGATACCTTAAAAACTTCAATGCTCAAGAAAATTCATTTACAGCACCAACAAAAACTTACATTTTATCAAAGAAAATTCCTTGTAGATTGGCAGGCAGCCATGGGGAGTGACCATTTTTCAATTAATTTGGGTTCTTTAAATTTAAAATATAAGTAAATATTTATGCAAAGATTTAATCCTAGTTGCCTAGATAGATAAAGGGTAATTTTCAAAAAATAAATAAGACCCATGGGATCAAATGGAAAACATTTCACACATAGATTATAATCGAATGATAATATTTTTACACTAAATCTGTTGTGGGTTAGAAATGTTTAGATAAATTCCATCAACACCAAAGAAACTTAATTTATATGTAAGAAAAGAACCTTTATTTGCATATTGGTAGGTGGTCATGGGGAAAAGATTTGTCTTGAGGCTCAACTCCATTCTCTTCTCTCCTCCATGCCAAAAAATGATCAACCTCTATTCCCCCATTATACCCACTAGTGACACCTAAGATACCCCATTTATGGTGAATATCAAACCCCAAAATATTTGCCATACAAGATTCACAATATTTTATGGCCTTCTACTGACATCCTCCCAAAATGTTTATTTTACCCAAAAGTTTGAGCTAGTAGCAAAATATTGATTATTCACCATCCTTCCCTAAGAAATACTTAAGTGGAAGAGGCTTCAAATCTTGGGCCATTATGGTTGTGTGTGTGTGTGTACCTTTCACATATGGTTTCAAAACACATTATTATGTTTAGGGTCCAAATTAAAGTCTACTTAGGAATCTAAAGACACCCCATGAATTCATAATCATTAGCCAAGTTGGTGTCCCATAAGGTAGGGGTCCTAAGACATCATGGTTAAAAACTAACATGAGATTCACAACATCCCCAAAGAGTCCACCAAAATGCCTAGTTTTTAAAACAATAATGGGTTGGACAAGGTTCAACATAAAATCCTGTCAATCAAGGTGACCCACACAAGTAAAATAAAAAACTATCATAATCAAATATTATAGTTAACAAGTAAAATAAAAAACTATCATAATCAAATACTATAGTTAACCAACCAATATGATCAATCAAGATGTGAGTAAGAGACAACTCATAAACTTGATCAAAGGTAAATATATAAAATCATCACATGAAATTAATGACATAAAAACCAAATCCCATTCCAAACTAGATATGACATTGTAAAGATGAAATAAAACACAAAACCTAAAAATTAGTGAAGAAGTCAGACTAATAATTATGGATAAGACCCATAACTAAAAAATGGCTTTAGAATCCCTATTTCAACAATTTTATCAATCAGAGTCATATTAGACTATATATTTCCCTCATTTCTATGTTTACCCTATCATTGATGCATACCATCAAGCCCAGCTTATTATCCTATCCATGTAGTCACCATAATGTGATATCGGTAGTATTTGGATGATATATACATTTACACACACACACACACACACACACACACACACACACACACACACACACACACACACACACACACACACACACACACACACACACACACACACACACACACACACACACACACACACACACACACACACACACACACACACACACACACACACACACACACACACACACACACACACACACACACACACACACACACACACACACACACACACACACACACAAAATTGAAATATTGAAATTAACATAATATAACTAAATCAATAATAATCATATAAAATGATAATGATCCAAAATCATAACCAATAAACATCATACCCAAGCCAATAGAAGTTATATGAACATAATATCTACAACACAATCAATATCTACAATAAACAATCAGCTAAGATAAAACATCAGGCCAATATCTATGTCTCATATAACAATTAGAATGTATAAATAGATAAGGACATGACACATAGGTCTATAAAGATCATACACATGAATTGAAATCAATTCCATTAAATTATACCTAACATAAGAATGATATATACCACTAGTTCAATGATTTTTAATGTGAAGTGGAGGGAATAACTAAATAACACTCAAAATAATTGAAGAATGAGGATTCAAAAAAAGAGGTGGATCACCATTGATCTCAAAAAATGTTAAAGTGACAAAAAACTCAATAGGGGTAATCCAATTAAAGGATAAAAAATAATTATAAATATAAATGGGTGATTTATCTATTAAAAAAACATCATTATAAAAAATAACAATACTGGGATATATTAAAGGGCATATTATGTGTGAAAAAATCCATCCAAAAATGGTGGCTCATTATAAAGAAGATAAATGTTTAACATAAATGAACCATCAAAATAATAGTGAGAGTGTAAATTTTAAGATTGTATGAAGAGTCCACTATAGTATATGAATATTATTTGTACATACTCTCAATAATGATCTAGATAGTAAAGGGAAATTTAATGTGCTCTAGATAATGGTGGAGGCACATAGAAATATAAATAATTAGATCACCAAGTATACTATTACAAGAATTGAGCCATTGAATGTATTGATCATATTCAGAAGGAATAGGAACCTGTCTATATAGAAAAGTATTAAAGCCCTAAGTAGTGAAAAAGTGTCCCTTTCAAATATGTCATAGTGCATTATTTGTCCCATAAACAAACATTGTTGGAAGTGAATGTTAGTTTTAGCTTAGTATAAAGAATTAAATAGAATAATAAAACCCAAATAAAAGCTATAAATACAAAAATTACTAGAAATAATAATAAATAAACACATGAATCAAAGAAAGCCATGAAATATAAATTCTATTAAAATAATGGCCTATTTTTTCTTATTCTTACACGTGCCTATAATGGATTCTCATCTTTCCTTTTGACTCTTCTTCTCTCATGACTCTATGACTAATGCCAAATTATACTAAATCTCACTTCCCTATACCCATGGTAACACTCCCCTAGACTAAAATAGGCATCTCTCCCTGAGACACTTACATAAAAGGCCTTAATAAATTAAGTTTTTATAAATTTTCTCAATTAGAATGCATTTGAGATAAACTAGATAACTACTCCAAATATCCTTTGTCTCTTTATTGGGGCTCCATGTTTGCCTAAAACTGATCTCTAACTAGTCTCGACCATAATTTATGGACCTCCCATGCTCTCTAAATAGTCCTAGCCACAATTTCCAAACCTCTTCTACTTCTACATAATTTTATTGACCTCTCATGTCAATTATCCTTTAATGATATTTTAAATATTTAATACAACCTCAAATACATTTATAATATTAAAATTTAGGAATCAATTTTACTTCATTTAAACCTCTTACATCTTCCTTTATTATTTTGACAAGAGTAAGACAAACATAAACATCCAAGAAAGGCAAATTTATAGCCACATATGAAGGATTTATAATACATGATATCACCACCTAAGAATATAAATAATTTTCAAAAAAATATGATACAAATCCAAATTCCAAGATTATATTATATGGTCACTTTCCATGAATATCACTATTGGAAGTATGAACTTAAAGCTACAATTATTTTTTATCATCAACTACTACATTACATTTCGTGAAAACATGAGTCTAACAACAAAAAGCCACATCAATCAAGATTCAAGTTCAATACTTCCACATCCTTTATTCATAACATGCCATCACTTAAACACTAGAATTTTCTCAAGCATGAAACCAAACACTATTTCTCAAAGTTGATGTGTAAATATCTTGAGATGGAAACACATGAATTATTACATGAATCTCATGGATGGGCAGTGTAGGAGGTGTAATCATTGATCAGTGGTATAAAGTATTCCAGTTGAATATGATGAGATGATCAAACCTATGAAGATTATGAGATACCAGTCTCTGGTTGAATTAGGAATTTGGGTTGTTATTTTAGATGGCCTATTCATGTCTACTCCAAGTGAACCAAATCAGCCACTGGATTCTCATAATAACTCTCTCTAAAAAAATACAGTGTGTTACAATAAAAATAACATGATTATCATAAAAAATAGAATGAATCACTTAATATTTTCCCACCAACAAATACATGGGCTTCTTGATAATCATCAACATAACTAGAATGGTAATATAGGTGAGCCATATTATCAGAAGTGTTACTGTCAACATTACCATCATCACTAGAATATGAAAATTAGTTTAGAACACTGCAAAAGCATAGTGCTAATCTTGGTGCATGTTGGCATGCCATTTCATAAATCTACCTAAAAGAACCTGCCTAATTATTTCATGCATCTTCTTCCTAAAATAAACTTATTTAACATTCTAAAGCATAAGATTAATATATTCATTGAATCCAATGATGAAACACTCAATCCTTAAAGCCTTTTACTTGAAAACCCAAATTTTAATGTATATGTTATATTAAAGGAATAAAAATACCAGGTTGGTGGGTGAATTCATGATCCTATTTACTATGGTGGTCACCCAAGTCTCCATATTGCTCTCCTTATCTATAGTAAGTCACTCCCTATGACGCCTCTTGAGCTTATAGTGAATGACTGATGAAATAAAAGACATGTTGATACATATTATTTAAGTGAGGAATGGTGCACATAGGCCCTTTTCTCAAATTTCTAGCTATAATTTACACCACCCATAATAGTTTTGCATGTTTGATGAAGCCCCACAAATGAAACTTTATTTACATAAACTCCTAGACATAATTTATGTCTCTCCCATTTTAGTTGTACCATTACAAGAGATTTGGGTTTGAATCTCAGCATCGCTATATAGCTGTCACCAATTTTGAAAATTCTACCTTAAAAAAATATGAGACTTATGCTAGATTATACTTGCACACTCTTTTACAACAACCACATCATTGTTAGCTATAACTTAGTGTCAAGAATTAACAAGAATAATAAAATTTGGTTAAAAGATACAAATTCATATATGATTGTAAATAATAAGAAAGAAACACATATGAATCATAGAAAACCATGAAATATACATTTTATTAGAATAATGGCTTATTTTTCCTTCTTATTACACTTGTTTATAAAGTTTTTTCATCTTCCATTTTAATTCTTATTATTATATGACTCTATGGCTTCTTTTTTAACACCATTACATTTATTTTCATAATTAATACTAAATTATACTAAATCTCACTTCCATATATCCATGATAATAGTGAATTTGTCATGATGGTGGTTTATAAATTTAGCTCTCAATCCAAGAAAGATTTTTTTCACATGACCACAAAAATAGTTAAAACCTAAAATTGAGATTAAAAAAACCATAATGTACCTCAATGCATATGCAAGAAATTGAAGATTTGGTAATTTCTTACAAAGGTGCTAACAATAGAGTGTGACACACACCATAAAAAATCTCAAAATAGCTCCATTTTTTTTCCAAGTGTGGCATGGATATAAAAGTGGGCCAATAATGTTCTAAAAATGTAAAATGAAGTGTGTAAAAATGTTTCCCCAATATAATTTTAGGTATGTAAATCAATATACCAAAATTAAATATGCCCCCATAATATGACACTTAAAATATTAGTGCATTTATAATAAAATAGTGATCCAAAACAACATACAATTTTGTATTAAGGCCAACATGCCCAATTTTCTCAAAATAGGGCCCACTATTATTAAATGTGAACCAAGTTATTTCCATTATCGTAGTGCATTCACAATCCAATTCACATGAGCACCCTTATAATCTAAGTTTTTGTTTAGATTTGCGACCACTTTAAATTTTATATCTTAATCTAATTATATCCTTTTTTGAATATTTATTAGACCAAAGTCGAAAATCATCTCCCTTTTAAACACATTTGTCACTTTAAAAATTAATTCAAAAGGGGGTCATTATGGCATTTTTCAATTGGGTTCACATTTTAAATTCATGTCCCATTATATATTATAAGTTGGGTTAAGGCACAAACCCAACCAGTCATTAAGATGAATCTAATATTTTCACAAGTCCTTAGCATTTACTCAAGCCTAAAACTTCTTATTAACTTCATGATTATGAGAGTCTATCAGCTCGCCACATGTTCCTCTTTGGGGCCACTTTAAAACTTAATCAAACTTCATAATAATTATTCATTAGATAGACACTATGTTTCTAATTTTGAGATCATAGGAATTTAATGTTGTGTCAATCTCTATGAATTGTGTTTTACCTCATGATTTGTGAACTTTGTGATTTTCATATGTACATTTTTATTAAAATAAAACTTTTTATATTATTTAAATGTGGCCAATATATTTATTATGTGTAGATGCATAATGTAGATACATATAAAATCAAAGGTAATATTTAAGATTAAACATGTTTGTGTACTCACTTTGATTCAAAATATACTTCATTGCCTTATTAAACCTATGAATCCATGGGTCTATGGATTCAACATGTGTCTCTTCCAAATCTTAGGTGAAATAGGGGACCCTAATCTCTATGATCTTGTGACCTTTGGATGGTCACCATGTGGTGATTGTTGATCATTATTTTATATAAATAGTATGCCACATTTGAATTGAAAAATATTAATTATGGCCATATTGTTTCATTTTACACTCTAAGAATAGACACAACGAAATCAAATGTGTTCACATGTCACTCCAAGGGATATCAATAAATGGTCAAAGCTATAAAATAATTTCCAAGTGGTCACTATGACATAGTAAAATAAAAGAGTCATGATTAAGGTTGGATTTAATAATACAATGCATCTATAGATTTAAAATGTGGCCTTGTTCACTATGTGGATTATATTAAGCTATGAACAATCATATTATGACATGTGTCATTCTTAGTGGTCACATTTAAGATCACATGATAGATACATAAGCAAACATCCTTCTCAAAAGTAACTACATCCATGGGACACATAGATTAATAAATCCATTGTGATAAAATACAATTCCTAGTGAACGATGTAGTAAGCCCACATTGTCACTGGTTCTGTAACCTAAGAACATTCAAATCATAGTGGAATCCATATTAAAATTATAATTCATCAAGAAGGAAAGGCTATTAAATTAAATAAGGCAAATATTGAATTTAGTTCATAATGGGGTGAAAATAGTAAATGGAAATTTGTATGTGGTTGATAATGGTACAATCCATTAATGATAAGTGATGGTGGCTGATATAAATATGAATTCAAATATGTTTTTGGTCCCCATGGTGACACTATAAATGATCTATTGTGGAATTTTTGTAAATTAGAAAGGAATTTCCCTTGAAAACATGAAAACATGAATTCTTTGTTAAAACAAAAGAAGTGATCCTTTGTTATATGTAAGAAGAGATTGAAAAGAATCAAGTTTGAAATATAGTAAATAAATTAAGAAATAGGTATTGGATGTTTTCTGGGCCTGTAGATATTCTAAAATTCTAAATATTCCCATTTTTCACTCAAATAAATGTATGTTATTTATTTGTAAAAATTATTACTATTTAAATCAATTTTCCTCTTCTTTAGGAATTGACTAGATTGTGTTGTGATATTTTTATCATTTTTGAAATTTTATATTATAATTTTTTTGGATGTATGTGCAATTAATTTATTCTATAATGTTTCATTTTATATAATTTAGGCAATGGGTATTCATTCATAATTACATATCCTTAAGGTCATGCATTTTATTTATCTATATTTGATTGATATAAGTGGGTTTAAAAACTATTAGTTTTATTTGAAAATAAATATTAGATTGTATTTACCTAAAAAAGGAATAAATAGGCATATATTTGAATCCTTTTTTATACCATACCCTTCCCTAATATATATGTTTTTAATCAAATTCAATTATTAAACCATAGCACCATTATAAATATCCACATTTTGGTTAGTTTTGGCATGTGTTTTAGGGTTTCTTGGGTGAACTTCCCTTGATATTTTATGTCACATGTTTATATTACACCATAATTAGATAGGATAATAACAACCTAGAAATCATTCCCTAGGTCACATATATGATCTAAACAATAGGGTGAAAACTCATTACCTACGGTGTGCAAAAAACCCATATTAATAGGTAAAATGGTGCAATAAGTATGGCACTCACCAATATATTATAAATCCTTTGTGATTAATGTTCCATGATTGTTCTCAAATGGTTTATGTTTTAGTGGTTATGACTTGCACAACCCTCTCGTCTTCAGAATAATATTCTCTATTGTCTAATTAAAATATACATCAATAGATAATTGGAAATAGAAGGAGGACCTTTATGGTAATTTTCCACCCAATGTTTGGTTTCATTTTAATTTATATAAAATATTTAAAATTCATAAAAATTGAAAATTAAAAGATTAAAAAATGTCATTAATTGATGAGACAAAAATAAACATCCCTAGTATTTAGTGTGCATTCCCCAAAAAGGCTTTTAATTTCTTTCCCATGTTCCAAAATGATAGTATTATTAAAGAGCATGCCATTTTTTTCAAAAATCATCTAATATTATTGAATGTTTATCATGGGGATGTATATTTTAGGTTTGTTCCCTTTACATTAGATATCCTTAAGTATTATGTTTTTTTAGCTCCAATTCCTAGTTCAATCCACAATTGGAAATAATTGGAGGATGTATTCATTTTGCAATTTGGCCAAACAATTGATCCTTTTATTTTCTAGAATTAGTTGAACATGCTCAAGAGGGAACCCCATGAGACAATAAGGGATTTTAACCCAAATTTTAAAATAATATATGGAAATGTTAAAATCAAAAATATACCCCAAGAGGCATCCACTCTAGAAATATACATAAATTATTTAGATCATATAGTCTTCATATCGGTAAAAATATCCAATACAAATTCATTTGATTCAGCTTATGAAGAGGTTACCATAGTGGATAAATGAATTTATTACTAGAGAATAAATATTTAACCTATGATGGATTGTACCCTCTTTGAAAATGTTATTATATACATTCCTCAAGCCCAATGAAACATGGATTTCCCTCTGACCAACCATTTAGATCAAAATTTTTTTCACATGGAACATTTTTAACCCACAATGGTCATTAATGCAAATGCATATGCTACACATGAAATTTTTTATTAATTATATTCTATCTTGATTTATGTTTTAAAATAAACTAATGTATCACATGAATCATAGGAGAATGAGGAAGAAGTAATGCCTTGCACAAAATTAGTTGAATGTGATTCTTTAGAGACCAATTTATTGGATCATAATGTTATATATGAAATAATATAAGAAGTTTTTACTAATGTGGAATGATCAAATGTGCAAGCCAAGTTTTTTGATGAGGAATACATAGAAATTATAGATACAAAAAATCATGTTGAACACATGTAGGAAGAGGATATCAAAGAAAATGATTATTTTGTATCTGATATGAATATTAGTGATTTGGTTTTCATTAAGCCTCTTACTTCAAACCTCATTGTCATGGACCTTAAAGTAAAATAATTTCATATTCACATTGGTATAAACTTGAGGTAAATGTTTTCAAATTTCGTGCTCATTTTTATTTTAGGTTAAGGATCACCATGATGAAAATAAATACATTAATCATTTTTGAATTGAAAGGAATATAGTCCTTGAACTATGGGAAGAGTACAAGGATGCCCCTACCATATTGAGAACTATAAATGGGAAATTTTTATTTTACCAAAAAGTGGTAAATGTTTGACACAATTTTTCAAATTAACCCTTCCACTATGATTGTGAGTTAGTAGCTTAGATTAGTGTGGGATAAGTTTAGTTTTCTTTATATTTTGCTATCATAGTTTAATTTTCATGTTTTCTTAGATTAATTTGCTCTGAGTAGCTGATAGTTTAAAAAGCATGTTGAAGGTAGATTAAATGGATTTTTTTTACCATTTATATACTTTTACTATACCCAAAACCATACATGATAAGAAGAGAGATCATTGTGAAGCACTTAAAATTTAAGAAAAATATTGAACTTTGGATAAAGTCCACTATCATAACTAATAGGTTTATGTTTTCATTAGATAAATGGAATTTTAATTTATGAAATTGATCATGATTAAGGTTTTTTTTTTTCATGGATAAAGAGTCATAATTACAATTTATCATAGTAAAAAAATACATTTAGGAATATTAAAAAGTAATGAAAATATCACTTGTGACTAAGCTTTTATGATTTTTCCTCTACCTAGCTATATAGGCTTCCAAACGTTGAGATATACAAATTAAAAAAGATAAATGGGAATATGAAATTATCAAAGAAAATTTAAATATTTTCTCCTATAAGTGTGATCTAGTCAATCTTCATTAGGGCCATAGATGATTGGCTAAAAGTGGAGTAAGTCCTAAAGTAGAACCAAAGGTAATTTTTTCAAGGATATGCATACCTGAATATCAATATATTAATGTTCAAGCTTCACCCTCAAGCCATTCCCCATAAAAAAAATAAAATACCCATCAAAATTTCTTGATCAAGTTGTTTCTCTTATGCTATATTGAAAATATTTAAGGCAAAGTAAATGAATATTTTTTCACACATTTTTTACTATTTTGAAATGTGACAACCAATTATATTATGTGATTGTGCTTAAGCATATATTATGTGATTGTGCTTTAGCTTACATTAAAATATTTTTTAAAATTATAAGATTATTTTTCATGGTCACTTAATTTTATTCAAAGTTGAAATCAAATATTTTGGATTCTAAACACCTAATATTGTTTTCCCCATATAATTTACCATTTATTGAGGTGAAATTTCCCCATGTCCTCATATATAGAGATTTTTTATTAAATAGATGAGTTAATTCAATTATTGTAGTGCATTAATAGTTAAATTCACATGGGGACCCTTCTACTCTAGGTTTTTATTTAGTTTTTTGGACACTTTAACTTTTATATCTTAATATTATCATGGCCCATTTCTAGTATTTCCTTAAAAAGGTCCATATTCGCAATCCAATTTAACATTCTACCCAATTTAAAAACTATGTCCTAACGGGGGTCACTCTGATATTTTTCACTTAGGTTCATATTTTAAATTTGTGGCTCATTTTATATTATAATGTGGCTCAAGGTGTGTACCTAACTATTGATTAAAATGAATCCAATATTTTCATGGGTTCATAGATTTTTCCTAAGACAAAAACTTCCCCATTAAATCTATGATTCTGTGAGTATATGATATTTCCACATGTTCCTCTTTGGGGTCACTTAAAGTTTTAATTGAACTCCAAAATCCATAGATGTCGAGTGTCTACTTTTAAGACCACAATATTTAAATGACACATTGATCTCTATGAATTGTGTTTGACCGTGTGAGATATGAACTCCATGATATCCATGTGTGTATTATTTTGGGTCACATTTTCTTTTAAAATAAAACTTTTAATAATATTTAATGGTGGGTAATTTATTTATCATGTGCAAGTGTATAATATTGATGCATAGGAACTTAAGGGGATAATTTATAATTAAATGTGTTTATAACATAACTTTGATTCAAAATATAATCAAAAACCTTAGTGATTCCATGACTATGTAGGTTCATGTACTCACCATGTGTCTCCCCCAAATCTACTATGAAATTAAAATGCAACCTAAACGCTATGATCTAATAACCATTGTATGGCCACCACATGGTAGCTGTCGACCATTTTTTCTATAAATAATATGTCATGTTTAAATTTAATAATTTTTTTAATAGTGTCAACCTTGTTTCAATTTCTAGGCTAAGGAATGGATGTGATGAAACCAAATGTGGCCATGTGTCACTCCAAGGGATCCTAGTCAATTACTAAAGCTATAAAATAATTATTAAGATTATGTCAAGTGGTCCATATCACAAAGCGAAAACAAAAAGGCATTATTAAGGTTGGATTTAATAATCCTATACATCAATGGATTTAAAATGCAGCCATGTGCACTTTATGGAATCCATTAATCTACAATTGGTCATAGTATGTCATGTGTCACTCTAAAGTAACTAAATACATGGGCCACATAGATTAAGAAATAGACTATTATTAAATACAATTCCTAGTGAACCCCACAATAAGAACACAAATTTTTTGGTTTTGTGACCTAAGAACATTAAAATAAAAATGGAACCCATATTAAAATTCAATGAATCAATGTGGAAAGGTTATTAAATTCATATAAGAAAACATTGAACCTAGTTCACAGAGGGAGAAATAATTTAAATGGTGATCTATATGTGGCTAATAGTGGAACTATGATAACAATGTGATTAATTAATTATAAGTGATGGTGGTTGATATAACTATAAATTAAGTTATGTGTTTGGTACCCAAAATGACACTATAAATGATTTATTTTTAGCACACTTTAAGGTAAAAAGGAATTTTTAAAGATAAAAGGCATAAAAGAAGTAATTGTTTAAACTAAAGAAGGAATTATATATTATATGGATAGAGATATTAGAAAAATAAAAGGACTATAAGAAAATAAGCATCTTATGAAATTAGTGTGGATGTTTTGTGAGCCTATGGGTGTCTTCAAAGTCTACAAAATTTCCCCTTTCTCATTCATATTAATTCCATGTTAGTTCTTTGTGCAAATGATCACTTTTTAATAAGTTTGTTTGCCTCTTCTTTATGAGTTGATTAGATTGTTCTATTTTATTTTTATCATTAATGTGGTTTAATTATGATATTTTAGTTACTTTGGATGTATTTTCAGTGGACTCTTTCTATAGTATTTAATTTTACATAAGTTGGGACATAGGGATTCACTCATAATTATTTGTCCTTAAGATATCATAATGATTTTTTTCAAAATTGAATGGTATAACTAGGTTTGATAAATATTAATTTAATCATGCAATAAATCTTATATTGTGTTTACTTTAGTAAAGAATAACTAAGTAGAGATGTGAATCCTTATTTTATGTCATACCCTTCCCTCTTTTATATGTTTTTTTAATCAAATATGATTATTATACCATAAAACCATTATAAATATCCACAATTTGGTTAGTTTTGGGTCACTTGGGAAAAAATTACTTGATGGGTGATAGGTTATGTGTTGTTATCCACCATTATTACATAGGAGAAGCACAACCTAATTTTTTTCCCTAGGGCACATATGTGATTTTAAAATAATAAGATGAAAACTTTTTAAAGGTGGTGTTATTAAAAAATTCATCAATAGTTTATAGTACAATGATTTATATATAAACAAGGAATTTCATTTATGTTAGCCAAAAATAAATAACCTCTTTAAAGGGTAACCAAAATTACACCAACCTAATTTTCCATTTTAATTCCTTCCTATCACCTTTCATTATTTCCATAACGTGTGCACACATTTAGTTAAGGTTTATAATAAATTTATGATACAAAATAGATAACCCATGAAATATTATTGCTTCAAACATGCTCCTAAATTATGGTTAGTCAATAATAATTCTTAAATTTTTTTGGTTAAATTCTTAACCCATTAATGAGATTACAAGTACTAAATAGACCAACTCTTCCTTTCTAAAACTTAATTTCTTCAATCTTGCCATCAATTTTGCCTCTTTAAACCTTTGAAATACTTGTATAAAATGCATAAAATGTTCCTCTTATTTATTCTAATAACTCTCAAAATGTCATATACATACATAATGACAAACTTATCTATATTAAGGTTTCAAAACTTTATTCATGTGTCTCATGAATGTGCATGGTGCATCTTGAAATCTAAATACATAAACATTAACTCATATAAATTATCATTTATCTTTAATGAATTCTTCAACACATCACCTTTTATAATAATGATTTGGTGTTATCCACTCTTCAAATCTATCCTGGTGAAGTACCTTTATCTAGTGAAACACTCCATCAAGTCATCCATTTGAGGCAATGAAAACTTTTACTTGATTGCAATATTATTAATGTCTCTTGAGTCTATACACATACACCATTCCAAACCTTTCTTATGTGATAGTTATACTATAAATGCACAAAATATCAAGATACATAGGTCCTTAACATGTCTCTTCACCTCCTCATTCTACATATGTGTTAATCCTCAATCTACCTTGCTTGAAAAACTAGATCTTCAAATCAAATACATGTAATGGCTAAAGATTTTTATAGGTGGAAATCCATATCAAAAACATTTTAATTTTTTTTTAGTGTATTCACCCATATTATTATACACTTTAATCATAATTTCACTGACCTTGTCCACTTTCCCAACTTGTATAGATTTGAGAATGAAATCAAATCATGACATCTCCTTATTTACATCCTTAAAAAACCAATTATTATAAACTAACAACACATTGGGATTTTTTCCACCTCTTCTCCTTTGTCCTTCAATGGTCTCAATATGATTCACTTACCATCCTTCAAAAGTGTGTATGTATTAGCTCTACCATCATGAAAAAAAATTATATCAAGCTACCATAGGTTACCCAACAAAATATGACACATATACATGGGAATAATATCACACAAAAATTCATCCCTATATCACTCAATCTAAAAATTCACCATACATTTCTCATTCACTAAAATATGATGACCCTTTTTTAAACAAGAAAAAACATAAAAATTAGGTTTAAAAACTCATTTTAACCTAAGATTTCCTACCATCTCATTATATACCAATATGTCTATAGTACCACTATTAACAATAACCTTACATAGTTACCTTTTGATTTATATATGTTTTATAAAAAAAATTATCTTTACACTAGTTCATTCTCATCCATGGATAGTTTTAGCAAAACTTTTTTCATCTTTAGAGACTTCCCATATTTTCTCTCTTTCATTTAACTTGTGTATATAACAATATCTTGATATTTTAAACCAATATGATTACTTGCTTCATTTATTCTACTATTTTTTTGAAACCTCACTGGCCATTCAAATGCTCTACACCCAAAATCTTGACACTAATAAAATGTACACATGTATAGTCTACCTATTTCACTACCAAAGTATCTACTTTCTCTTGAAGAATACCTTATTCCTTCATTTGTTTAATTATGATTTTTAGAAGTGGCAATTTCTCCCTCATGAGCATGTTGTCCTCTATCAAGTTTTATTTTTCCTCTTATTATTTATATCCTTCATTGAAATCTTGATATGTTTTGATATCATATTGAAAACTTATTGTAAACCTTCAATGCACATTAATAGGATTAGTATACTATGATAAATTAAGCATTCAAAACTTAGTTTATGTAAATATGAGTTCTATTCACGTACCTTTAAATTTTCTCTTGATCATTTTCAACATGTGTATTCAAGATGAGCTTGTAAAACTCCTTCATGTAATCCTTTACACTCATATATATTTTCCTTAAATTATACAATTTATTAAAAAAAATCATATGCTAATCTAAAGGAAATAGCTTACCTTTTAGCTTTGAAACCATAATATCCCAAGTTTTGATCATGTTCCCACCACAAGGATGAATATACCTTAATTTTAGATGTATAAAAAATCACTCTCTTGGGGTCTTCCTTTGACCTGTAGTACAAATACTTCTCCAACTTTGTGATCTAATCAATAATATCCTCAAGGTGTGAAATTCATCCATAATTGAATGTGTCCAACTTAGGATTTTTACCCATATTTGAAATAACATGAAAAAATATATCTTCTAGTTCACAAACCAACCCTTCAACGTGAATCTATTGTGTTCCTCATTCATCATCATTTACATCTAAGAAAATAGTTCCTCTCATTTTTGTAGTGTTCATATCATTTAATTTTTCCTGGATTCCTCTTAATATCTCTACAAATAGAAAAATATTTATGATCTTCCTTATTATTACACATGATTCTCATTTATGTGATATTTATATCCATTAAAAACATTAACAATATCAATGAAATATTATCTTTCATAACCTAAAATTTGACTCAATTAGAGCCTCACACACTCAACTAGTAAGGCAAAAATATTATCTTATACTAATTGGTGTAGTCAAAAATAAATGAGTGGAATGAATAAATTCCTTAGTACTTATCCAATAAACATCTCTCTCTGAATTTGACACAATTTATACACATATAATCATATTAGAAGAAACCACACACATACTTTATTTATTGAATGAAAAATTATAGAGGTTTTACACACACACACACACACACACACACACACACACACACACACACACACACACACACACACACACACACACACACACACACACACACACACACACACACACACACACACACACACACACACACACACACACTTTATTTCCTATTGAACTATGAAATAAACAATTAAATACAAACTCAATCCCTCATAAACTAGGTATAATATTTATTTTTGATATAAACTTCCATGGCAAGCTAAATAAATTTTCTCTCTCCTCTCTACCACTTTTATCTTCCTATAATATGAACTAATTGAACTCATCCCTTCTCAATTGACTCACAAATATTTTCAAAATAGATCCAAATCTCACATGAATAACATTGACATCTTGTAGGGTCTCTTTAATTTCTATTTGCCTTAGAAAATGATCTACATGTTGAAATTTAAAGCTATGGGTAGTTACTTATGTTTTTATTTCATCATAAATGAAACCACTAGATAATATAGACCTATAGTTTTATAACCATCAATTAATATAAACCAAGTTTTTTAAACTATCACTTGCATTAAATGGTGGTTTCATCCTTTTACAAAAAGGGGTCCAATTGGCCTTTGAAATATGACTAAAACATACATCACATGATGTTATTAATATGGTGGTATTCTATTGATGTTTATATGATTTTTTATCATCTTAGACATGCATAATAATTGTTGACATTGTCAACAAATCACAGACACACACAAAGATAAACACATAATTTTTGGTTGATGTAATTTCTATTATTGACTAAAATGGTTTTTCATCTCTTTACTAAATGTGAATATGACTCTGTAAGGCTTGAAGTGATAGATTCCATAATGAAATATAAATATTTACATTGAATTAGCATCTATGAATGAAAGAGATGTTTATATTCCTTATAAGATGATGTTGAAAATTATGTTGTACCAATAGTAGAACATAAATAAAAATATATAATTTTCTAAAATATTTAATTTGGTGTAAATAAGTGATCATCCTCATTAAAATATTGTATCAAGTAAAATCCATGTGCCTTAGTAAAAATATCATTTTAGATTGGCATTCATTATTTGATTGAGTTGTGCTTCTATGGATTTCATTTCATTTTCTATAATCCTTTTTGGATGTTTATTTATGGGATTTTTTGGAGAAAAAAATTCAACTAGGGACTTTTATTTTTTTTAAATAATAAGAGATTTTATAAAAATAATGTAATCTTTATGGAGGAAATACATGTTATTCAATCTAAATTACAATAGGGTAAAACATTTTTTTGGATAAAAAACATTTGAGTCACCTAAAACTAGTATTAGATAGTTTGGAAACATCAAGTTTACCATAATTTGAATATTTTAACTTTGTATACACATTTAAATCTTATGTACTATTTTACCTATCCATCTACCCACATTTTGTCTTAGAAAACCTAATTTATTAGATACACATATTAAACATCACCTTAATATATGTAAGAACACTCTATAATCATAAGTATACTGGCATAATATCTTAGGTCACTAATTTTCACTCCCGAGACAATATCAAAAATGGTTTAATAGTTATAGTTTTGTTATAGGTGTCTATTTTTCTAGTAGTGTCTAGTAAATCTTAATGACTATTTTTCAAATTGAAACATCTCCATTATCTCAACCTAGACACATTTCATAGGCTAGTCATGATGGTATATATCAAAGAGTCAGCTATAAATAAAATTAGATACTAAGGTTCTACCTATCTTGGAAAGTACTAGAAAACTTGATAAATCAATTAGCACTCTATTAAGACATCATCACAAATGTGTAAATATTTGAATTTATTTCAAAATAGATAACCTAGATACAAGTTCAAATAAAATTTTAGGTCAAAGTTACATGGTGCCAAGTGTCTAAATCCAAGCACTACATTTCATTCTATATTGATCATGATGGATCACACACACCCCCAGGTATGATGAATACATATGTTTTTATCCCTCTTCAAAGTATTGGAACATAATAAAATATTAGTTACTCAAATAGGATTGGTTGGGGCTATCTAACCTATAATACTAACTAGTTTTCAAGGGTCATAAAAGTGTAATTAGGGTTTTAAAATAAAGAGAAGGAAAATATATATAAATGCATAGGATTTAAGGTGGGTGCATGCACAATATGAATTTTTAGGTGTAGGCAAAATTACTTGAGGTATATTAGACTTTTATAGTCAATACCTACACTATTGACATGGCTTGGACAATACTAGTCATCTTAGGGGTTTGAGTTTTTTCATAACATTAATAGGTTTTGAGCTCCTAGTTCATGATGTTAGTGGTTTTAAAGTAGATAAAGCAAATTACAAGAAAATAATGAACACAATGAGATATATAATATAAATTCTAAATATAGTAAGTGCAATATCAATCTACCATTTTACATTCATATTTATATTATTATTTCCATATTTTATATAATATGAATATTCATAGTTTCAATTAATTTATATCATATAAACAAATATAATAATCAAAAAATTATGGTGAACCCAATAATTTATTTTATCATGGAAATACCCTAAGTATTTTCTACATCAGGTTTTCATATTCTACCAGGGTTTCAAATTTATCATACATTAGGGTTTGACTTTAAAATATAATTTTTAAGTTTTCCTTGTCTTCAAATAATCATAATGGAAAATATAATTAATGATTAATATCATAAAGGAAATTATTATGCTAATTTCATCATTTTTATGATATAGATCAACATGAAGTTATTTAATATCTTAAAATGAATCCAAATATGATCGATGCATTATTACATGTAACTACAGATGAAAATCAAAACTTGATAATGAACCCACATTTAAGGGATGATACTAATCCACATTTTAGAGTAAAAAATTATAAAATAAGTGTTCATACCATTATTAATATTGATACTATTAATTTTTTTACACCTATGTCTACATAAGTGCTATCTACACCTAGTGTGAGGGAAACACAAATTAATCATAAAATTTATATGGTTATTCCTACACAACATAATTTTGAGCCTCCTAAGATTTATAATCATGTGACACAATATATTACTAATAATTTTACTATGCATACTAATCAATATATTATAAATATCTTATTGATTTCCAAACTAATGCTTCCCAATTGAAACAAGGTTCTTATAGAAGGGGTCATTTGACAAGTTATCAAGCATAATTACACAACCCTTTGTATCCATATATTTACACATACATTTTTCATAAAATATTAGTTTCACCTAATATTACACCATATGATGGTAAAGGTTATCTAAAATAACATATAATATCCTTCCATGCAACCTGTTTAGATTATTCATTTAATGATAAGTTACATAGATTTTTACTAAGAACCTTAAGGAATATTCCTTTAAATAGTTTTGTGACCTTCCTTTCCAATAATTAATTTTTTTTAATCATTTGGATAACCAATTATTAACTCACTTTTCTATCAATATTAGTGATAAGGTCTTTGATGCTCAAATTTCATAACTCGAGTAAGGATATAATGAGCCTATTAATGACTATGTTTCATTATCAGAGTATGCTCTCAAAAAAATTAAATCATATGGTTTATAGTAAACTAAAAGACATATTAAATCAAATATTACTTACACATATCCATGAGTCTATTATGTTTAACCACTTCCAATCTTTAGATGACATGTTCCATATGGTTAAATATCATGGGGTTAAGATGATTTCCATGAACAAGATAAAGTATGAGACTAACCTCCCACATCTAATTAGAAGTTTCAAATAAAACCAAATTTAAAATACAAGGCTAATGATACTAAGATTGAGACTAAACAATGGTTAAGCAGTTTCACAACCTATTAATAGGCTTGTATTTTTTACTCCTAAAAGGAGGTAGTTTACATGATTATCATAAACTCATTGTAATGTATTGCACAGGCTACTTCAGTTCACTCTCTTATTTTTAACTTCACCATTGGTGTTTGATATGACAAAGGCATAACTTAATGGGTTTTATAACAATTCATATTTTGATTGAAGTAAATGCACAACATTAAATGAATAGATATTATGGTTTGAGACATGAGATATAATATTAGTTGAGAATAACACTATTTGGATCAATGATGTTAATTCACCTAAGAATAATTTAGTCATACAACATAATGTGAAACTTAAGATATTTTTGGATCACTTTCTAAATATTGGGACACAAGAAACCAAGACTAATCATAAGGTACATATGTCTTCAAATACACATCCTCCTCTAAATTAATATAATTATATAACTTAGGAGGTTTATCCTATACATAATATTATTTTTACACTTAAATATATACAAGTACAACAACCCACAATCACATTCCATGAAAATTATATTATTTATGATGTTTCTACAAGTGTGCCTTTGTGTATACATGCTTTCATAAGTTATTTCTTATACATAGTGTTATAGTGTATAACACATCAAGTGAAAACCTATCCACTATGAAATTGGTTACTAATGTTGGATACAAACATAGATGTATGATTGATAAAACTATTATGTTTAAATAATTTCTTGGAAAATGAAAAAACCTTATTGGGGGCATTATGTTACCAATTATGGTAGGGACAAGAGTAGTTTATACTTAGTTCTTAGCTTTACCAAATATTGTGGAATTTGATATGTTATGAAGACATCCATGGTTACATAAGATATATGCAATCCAATCTTTGTTACTATGATGCTTAAAGTATATCTATAGAAATAGAGTGGTTATAGTTCTAGGTAATCCATAAGTACCCCATTCATTAGGAGACATTTATTCTTCGACATTCACAACAACCTATTGTACAAAAAAATATGAAGGCCTATCGTATATAAGTATTTAATCTTCCTTTAATATTGATTCTCTAATTTCCATTACATTAGTGATCTATTCAAGTTAAAAATGCATTACTTACTCTGTCATATCCTCAGATAGTTCTATAAAAATATTTTGAATTAAATTTACACAATTTTTTTTGAAGGTTATTTTAAAGGGTTAAGGAGTGGAATAAATAAAAATAAAAACACTATAATAATCATAACATTCACTTAAAAATAAAAACCTAGAACCTAAAAAGTAGTGTAATACATAATCAAAACATCATAACAAATTTAATAGTTACATTTGTATTTATTCAACTATCTATTTGTTGAAGTGTTTATCACACATTTTTATATTAAAAAATTTAGATTTGACACAGTCCTACATCTTCACTTTCAGATCATATTTCAAGTCTCATAATCTTAAGATTCTGCATGCATGTCAAATTCATATCTCCTTTGCTATTTCATTACTATTTATTATATTTGGATTTTTTTAATAATTTATTGTTCTATTTAATTATATTTTTCAATGTCACTTAGGTTTATTATTTACTTATTGGACTGATATATCATGGGTCCCATTTGATCACCCTATTTACCTTAGTGCACATCATGTAATTTATCTTAGCATTCTCATTTAGGTAAACAAATAAGATGAATAATGGCCTCATTTAACCTTAGTTAAGAGATATATGAGGAGTGAATATATAAAGACATTTTATTTTATATTTATTAATACTTGTATTGTATTCATAGGTGGCCATGAAGATGAGAAGTGGCCTCACTATGGTTGAGATTTACTCATCACATTGAAAAGGATCATAGTTTTTGTAAACACTTGGAAAATATGATAATGAGAGACTATAATAAATTATTCCACACTTTATATTATTGGTAGTGGTGATGTTGAGATGAGTGGTATTCACCATATACCTATTTTTCAAGTGCTAATTTATAACATGCCATCTTTGATTAGGTGTCTATTTTTATATTTTACTTAGATTTTTGATGTAAATGATGATATTATATGTAGTTATAACCTCTCATGATTTTGATTATAGGTTTGTGAGATTCATTTGGGGGATAATGTGGTTGTTTCAAACATATTGCATTAGTTGAGGCTTCAAAGGAGAGAGATTTATGTTTTCACCACATCGTACTGAAGGGTGTATTTTTGGCACATGACTATATTTATTATTATAAGTACCATGTTGAGATCCTTGAAAATTTTAAATAAGATAAAATAATACATCATTTTTGAATCTCAATGGGATTAATCTCTTGATTATAGTATTTGAAACTTTCAAAGCCAAAGATAAAATATGGGTGAGAGAAGATGATGGTAATTTTATAAATCTTTATGGATATATTACATGCACGGATCATTATAAAATATTTTATGTTCAATTTTTTTAATATTTAGATGATGGCCTTTTTGGAGGTCATTAGTCCTTTGGTGTTTACTTGCACCCTTTCACTAGAGGACCTTTATTGAGACTAGATTCACTTTACTAGTCTATGATGAGTTTTAGAGTAAGATCATGATGTACGATGTATAAATCATAAATAAATCATGTCCATAAACCAATCCTAGATCAGATGGGATAGAACACACCTACACTTTTGATTGGGGGCATATAATTGTTAAGCAAGAGCATGACCAATGTGAGGATCCACTAGACCCGATTCGGGGATCACTTGTCACAACAGATCATGTGAGGTAGGGTTCAAAAGCCTATATTCTAACATAACCATGAAACAACCCTAAAAGAGTCCTATGATTTAATATTTCACTAATATAATAACAAGAAAATTAAATATAATCTAGTGAACACCAAAACTTGTGGCATAAAGTGGGGGTTAGTAAAGTAAATCAATAAAAACATGTATATGGAACCTAAAATAAATTAAGTATGAGTAGCACCCTAATACATGGAATATGAAGAGTAATATTATTCGAGATAACACTTATGCTAATTCTATCTACTAAAATAGAGGAGAACAAAGTTAGAATATACTTACCTAAATGTGAACCCATTGAGACTCAATCTCTCCCTTGGCCAATGGGGCTTCATAAGTGCTTGCTGTTGTTTTGTAAGGATCACTTTTTCAGGCCAAAGAATCTAAAACCTATCCATAAGCCTAGATTCTCCAAAATAAGAAACCTAATCTAAGTCTCCTCAAGTAGAATGGTGGAAGAGCATATTGTGAAGAAGCATGAGTGAATAATAAATCTTGATTACATATATAAATAATGAATAAAATGACCTTGTATTTATAGGTGGAACTTACCCTAAAATCATTTAGATATGTCGACTGTGATAGGTCTAACCGGTCGACCTAGAACATTTTTGGGATAACTCACTAGGTTTATGCTATGTCATTTGAGAGGTCAACAAATCAAAAGAGATAAAATGTCCCTAAAATATATTAGGTCAACCTAGTTAACCTAGTAAAACTGATAGGTCAAAAGGGTGCTAAGGAAATAAATGATGGAAAGAGGAAAAAGACTAGAAGACTATGTAAGGGAGGAGAAATAACTTAGGGAAAGGTTTTAGGAGCTGGTTAGATCAGTAATAATGTGAAAAAAAGGGATAAAAATATTATGAAACATAAAAGGTCTGCCCACCCCTTTCTCGGTTCACTCCTTAGGTTGTGTATTCAAAGAGATTGAGTCTTGATGGGTTCCTACAAGATGTAAAGAGTCAATAATTGATAAAAGTCAAAAATATTATGTGTATACATATGCCCCACTCGAAGCTCATCATGTGTCACTAAGGCAATAGGGTATGGTGATTCAGGAAAAAACATAAGAACACACACAATGTTGATGCTAAAAAAAATTATAGTATTTTAAAAGCATAAAAGAATTAAAAATAACTGACTAAAATGGAAAACTAATCTAAAAAGTAAATGACTAAAAAGTAAATAACTAAAAAGTAAATGTGATGTATACCTTAACTTACCTTTATTATGGGATGGTTGTCTATTGTGTTGTTAGTTTTTATTGTGTATGGTGTAAAGACTTCTTTTGACAAACCCAAATAAAGAGAAAAAAGAAACAAACACAAGAAAATCCAAGATAGTTGGTGCTATGAGGATGGGATGTACTTAGAAAATTTAGCAAGTTGGGGTGATAGGTTCTATGTTAGACCAAATGACCAAGTGATAAAAAAGAGTAAATCAGGTAACCAAAAGCCAATTCTACTAAATATTGAAAAACTTAGACAAGCTATCCTCAAGTAAGAAAGGTAAACTCACCAAGTCAAACCAAGGATACATGTCAAAAATGATTAAAAACAAAAATAAATGAAATAAATGGTAAAAAGACTAACTAAAAAGAAAAAATCATAAAAGAACATTGATGAGTGAGTAGTAACAATCCACATCTCACTCAAAAATGGAAAAAGGTGCAAGAAATGGAAAACAACATTGATGAGTGAGAAGTAGCAAGCCAACCACACTCAATAATGGAAAAAGGGTATGAGCTCAGGTGTTCATATTAAAAAGATAGAAAAATAATGAAAAATGGTAAAAATAAGGTAAAGTAAGTCTAACAATGTAAATCATGGTGTAAATAAAATGATCTAAAGTTACTCAAACATGTTGTTTCACTTTAAGGATAGATAAAACTGAAACAGAGTAATGCTAGCATGTTTTTTAAGATGTGAAAAAAGGAAGTAAAGAAGAGGGAAAACGCATTTGGAATCAAAATTTGTCTATCAAGGAGGGGAAATGAAATGGGTGGAGGAGAGAATGAATGAAAAACCAAGGTAGAGAGAACTTTTCATCAAATTCAAGACACTTAAATTAAGTTTGTCAAAACAAGAGGACTTTCGACCTTAAGGCCTATGAAGAACTTCTCTTAACCACACAAGTTTTGGGTAAAAAAATGGAGTATATAGATTATCCCATGAAGGATATATGCATAAAAATTAATATGGACCTACCTCCCAATGATGTGTTCCCCATTCTTTAGGACCCCTTACAAAACCATCAATATACTGCTAAGATTGGGTACTTGCATGAGAAAGTAGGTAGCACCATAGAGTTTATTGAAATATCTTATTCCAATCTACTAGCCTACCATAACCCAAAGGACTTTAGTTCTATGTGAATTTGACTATGGATTTTTAGCTTCGATTAGAGATAAGAGATGTGCTTGTAATCACATCTTTTGGTGTGAATTTGAATTTTGTCATTGCCTTTTATTTCAAATGATTTGACTTTTAATTTTCTTTATGGATTTTTAAGATTCCTCCTCCATATGGATTTGAAATACCAAACATTGGTGCTAAAGATGACTTTCATTTGAATACTTGGGACAAAGTTGCTAAGAGAGAGAAACTTCAAAGAGCATGGGGTCTAAGAACCTCATAAATCTAGGTAAAATAAAAGTGTTATCTTGACTTCAACCTTGTATTATCCAATACAGAGATGAAAGGAAGGGGAATTCAAGAGGAATGACACATAGAATAATTTAAATTACTTAAAATTGTAAAAAAATGTGACAAAGGGAAAAAATGGATACAATGATAGTAAAGTGTGATTCCTTATCATAATAATGAAGGAAATGTAGGAAAATAAGCTAACATAGATTGTTGTACAGATTTCATCTAGCAAAAGAAGAAAAAGCTAAAGTTGAGAACAAGGATCAACAACATGAAAATATGGTAATTTTATGAGGAGGGTTTGGTCCTATCCATGGTTTTACAAAGTAACTCATAAAATAGAGACCCATGAGGATTATGATAAGCAAGAGAAAATTAAAGTGAGGGAGCCTTCTTACAAAGAAACTCATATAATAAAAACCCAAAGGATGTCAAATAAACATTGGCAAGCAACAAAAAGAGAAATAAAAATAGATAAAAATATGGTGGTTTTATGAAGGATGTTGGGTCCTATCCATGGTCTTACAAAGAAACTCACAAAATAAAAACCCAAGGGGTGTCAAAAACAAGAGAAAATGCAAGAAGATAAGGAAGACTATGGTACATCAAAAAACCAAAAGACAAAAATGGATGATTAAAGGTTTGTGAAAATAGAACACTACTACAAAGGGAGAGACCCATGCTTAAGTTACCTGAAAAAATATTTTTGAAATATATAGATAGAAAACATGATAAGAATGAAATTTATAGGCAAAGTACTTTTTAAGGAATTGAGCATTGGTGGGCTCTTTGAAAACATGACCTTGATTATTTTGAAGATGGTAAGTGTTTGGACCAAGAATTTATTTAATTAAATATGGACCCCACCATTTTTGGGCATATTTACCTTCTTTATCGTGGGTTTAGTCTAGTTTAAGGATAAGATCACCAACAATAAATGTGCAGATTTTAACATATTTGTTATGTTATTTGGTAATGTGAGCCTTGTATTGGTGATTATTTTGTAATGTATAAAGATTATTTTCATAAAGAATATTAATGGAATGAAGTTGATCTTCATGTATTTATTCATCAATAATAATACCATGAAGAGATATATGAAGAGAGGGAAGCTCAACTTCTAATAGAAGAACCAATTCAGAACCATAGACTAGTGAAAATGGAGTTGCCCTAGTGGCAGTACGTATGCTAGTCTAATAGGCCCAAAGTGTAAGTTAAAAATGATTATGACAATCTATGAGGGTTCCAAGAATTTTATTTTGAATAATTTTGTTAAGAATTATATTGGTGTCCTCATCTTGACCATTACATTATAGATGATAAGGTTTGGAAAACTTATGATTGATCTTGAATTTGGTACAAAGTTATTTAACATGATTATTTTTGAAATTACAACCATTGTATAAAATTATAGTATGAGGAATGCCAAAGCAACAAATAATTTGGTTAATAATGAACTTGGATATGGTAGGATCGGTAACATGAACAAGAGACATGGATTTTACCCATTTGGTAAAGTACTCGATAGCAGTGATGATAAAGACATGCCCATATTGGGATCAAGGAAGTTTAACAATGAGATAAAATCCCCATGTGGAAATTTTCTAAGTATATTTGAGAGTTTTAATCTTAGTAGGGGTGAATGGATAAGATCATTGTGAATCTAACAAGGAGTGCATTTTTTAACATATTCAATTGCATCCTTTTCAAGACTAGGCCAAAAGTAACCCATACATAGGCATTTGCATGTTGTAGCATGTCCACTACAGTGAATATTATCATTGGATTTTCATCCTTTGAGGAAATTAAAATCTTTCCTCATCCAAGTGGCACAATGGAATTACCTCTAGGCTTGTGGGCAACCTAAGGAATGAGGCAAGTCTCTAGATAGGGCTAACTCCCATGATGTTCCACTTATGATTGAAACTACAACTAAATTTTAGGGGTAAAAGGGAAAGAGATAAATAAAATAAAATATAAGCTAAGGAGGTGATAAACCAAATAAATTTGATGACTTCCATCCAATTTCATTCTACACTTGAGACCAAGAAACAAACTAAAAATACACTCCTTCAATCTTCATCTTTTCACATCAATAGTACATTGTGAGGTCATGGATGAATGTGAAAAGATAGGAGGATTAGACAAGAGGAATTTAAAGTCAATAATGAAAATAATAACTCACTCAACATTTCACATCCCATAAAAAAACTTTGCATGCCCTACAAGAAAAAAATTTCCAACTGCAAACAAGGTGAAAGAATGAGACCACATGCTAGGAATCCATAGTCTTCACTAAACAAGAATCATCATTCAAGTGGAACACACTTTTGAATATTCATGAAGAAGTAAAAATTAGTAATTTTATTTATCAAAAGGTATAAAAATGTGTAGGGCTTCACCATACTCAGGTGGAGCATTCAATACAATGCCAAAATGGCCAACTCTTATAAAGTTTGAGAGAGAGAAAGAGAGAAGTCCAAGGGTCACAAGGACACTTGTCAAACTAAGAATAATAGTTATACATGAATGATAATAAGATATGGGTTGAACCATATAATATTAGGAGCAACAAGTGTCAATCCAAGTCATCAAAGTTATGCAAAGTGGACTAAAATTCCTTTTCTTGCATAAAAAAGTGCCTTCATGATTAGGCCTATTTGATTGAATTTTAATTGATCAAGGTAAGTTAAAATTATTTTAATTTAAGGGTATTATATCATAAATTCCCATACATGCATTTGGTGCATTCTTGGCCTTTTGGAATCACCTAGAAGAGATCCATCATCACCTGCACTCTAAGAAACCTCCTTCTCATTCACGTAGCACACTTGTCTTCAAATTTGGAATTATTTAACCATGTAAATATGTTTGAGAGGTTTAATTACAAGTTTAAAGACCCTCCATGGCCCTAAAAATATTATTCAAGATTTAAAATTAATACAAGTGATTTTTTCTTCTCTTCTCTTTAGTTTGCTCAATAGGCCAGTTTTGACTGTCTAAGTTGAAGGACATATTTGATACACTTATGATTTATTTCAAGAAATTAAATTAATATGGTGTGTTATTAAAAGTCTCAATATTTCCATCAATATTTTTTTCATATCCTAACTCCTCATGTAGCTTGCACAACACATAAAATAGTGAGAAAAACCCTATTTGGTACCTTGTTCATACAAGTCTATAAAACAAAAATATCTTGGAGCATCTTTAAGTAGTAATATATAAGTTATAAAATTTATTAGGAGATAAATATTCCATATTTATATCAAACCAACTCAATATTCTTCATCAGGTCACTAGCAAGGGTTTGTAAGGGTTTTAGGATAGTCTTCACTCTTAACAATTGTTCATAAACTTGGGACATCCAACATGAGAAATAATTACACAAATATGGCCTATATTACCCATTCCAACACCCCATAAATATTTTTTCTCCCATTCATATCCTAAACAAAGATATGAGCATCTCAAAATCACTACTCGAGCTTATTTTTGGTCTTCTTGCAAAGTTGAGTTGGTCTCCAAGCTAAAAAATGGCCTTCCTAATGTTTTAATTGCACTATAATAGATACAAAATATTTTTATTCATAATATAAACATGTTAAAATATGGTATAAATCACTTCTATATCTAAAAGTTTGAGTGTCCTTCCATTTGGGGCACTGGGCTTATATATTTGCCCTTAGGCATGTTTTGTCTTTTGATGCTCAATGTGAGTTCTTGGTAGTTTTAACTGGTCCAAAATAGATTTAAAATACCTTTTAATACCCTATAAACATGTAATAACATGCCACCAAGCTTACCTAGACTTCAAATTACAACTGACCCTTAATTGGCCTCTTAGGCTTGCTCCTTGTCTAGCCTTCTTGATTGCAAATTTAGGTGATTTAGGCCACCTATTTAGTTTATTCTCTTTATGTAAGGTTATCCATTCTTTTTTAGGTATGTTTAAACTTTATGTAGCACCTCTTCTCCTTGACCTTGCATGTCTTTACATTGAGGAGAGTGCCCTATATTTGAGATAGAACAAAAGACATCTCCCATAACTTATTAGGCAAAGTGAACCTTTTATGGTGTTCCCCAAGTAGTATAAACTCTATCTAACAATTTTTATCTCCTTTTCATATGTTTTAGCCTCAAAAATTTCCAAGGAACCAAAAATTAAGTGTTTTTGTATACCCTACTTGTTGTAGGTGGAATTTGGATTGCAAGAAGGCCTATAGGACTGAGTGATGATGTTTTTAGACCTTCCTTGTGTCTCTCTAAGGTCACAAAGGTGTTTATGATTTCATTAGATCAAACCAACTACTACTTCACCCTCCTAACACTTCCTATGAGCCTTATTCCTCAAGAGTTGTAGTTGACTATGTTAAGAAATATGGACCCTACTGTAGATGTATATGGTCTAAAAGGGCCTTATTTGAAGTATATAAGGACTCCATTTTGCGGTTTAAGGTCATCAAATAATTGAAATAATTTAAAAAGCCTTAAAACACCTAGACCATAAGCTAACCTGTACCATCCCTTCAAAACTTTGCCTAACTATATTTTTGTGCCTTGGTTGTAGTTTATTTTTAGGTTTTGTAGGGTACTTTAAAGATTTTGTAGAGGTTTATAATGCATTCTTAAAGTTGATAAACTTGACCTATTATTATTTACAAACATTTTCATGTTCATATCCCCAATAGTGTTTTCATAATCAATATTATGACCTCAGTAGCTTAGATTGAAAGTGCCACTAGTTGTAGGTCACTATTTTGGCTCTATTGTATGGGTAAGGAGTTACTTGCAAGCAAACATGATTATTTACCCTCTTTCACCCTAATCTTAGGTTGATAATACTCATTCAACTATTTTAAACCTTCAAAACATGATGAGAAAAGGTCAAATTTTAACTTTGAGTGAAATAAGGGTTCATCCTCCTCAGGCTTGTAGATATTACTAAGCTATTTTAATGGGTTTGAGGGTATCTTTGAGGCTTGTCACTTCAATCTTACACTTAGTATATTTCTCTAAAAATTTGCATGGCCATAGTATACACTATGTACAAGATGATTTAACTTTTTATGTTCCTTGATACTCTTACCCTCATGTTTTAGGATAATTTGAAAAAGTCTCCAAACCTCTATTTCACCAATTTAGGGAGAATAGGTCTGTAACAGTTCACTACATTTTTGAATAGTATCACACTATTTCTTATCCATTCAACTAATTAAAAAATGTGTATAATTCTTCCCTATCTTTTCAATACTTAAAAAGGGTATCATATTTTCTCCAACACCTTCAATGAATACCTCATCCCCTGTCTAGACCACCTATAATTGGGCATTTGATGCACAAACAATGAAAAGAAAGGGGTAGGCAGGGTATGGATTTGATGAATATTATATTGAATATCTTTATTTGTGAGTAAAATCAATTATAATATGTATTATTTATATCTCCTAAGATCTTGACAACATTGCCAATGTCTTTATCATGGCATGACATCATGCAAGAAACCCTTATGTATGTGCATGGGATGAGTATATGCAAGCAAGGTGTGGATTTGGGTAATAAACATGATAAGGAAAATTTTTAAGACCACTAAATTTGGATTTTAAACCTTAAAACCATGAAATTCATCAAGGACACCATAAAACCAGCTTCAACACACTTTTTCCAACCTGAAAGCCACTTATGTACACTTGGGATAGAGTAATGAAGAGCATCAAAGGACTTGTTGGGTGTTATGAAGCTTGAAAATAATGAGAATTCCTTGAATAATAAAGATGAAAGGTGAAGATTAAATAAATATAAGTTTTAAAACATCAATATGACACCAACACCACCCCCTGGTACTGCTTACAAAACACGACAACCTAAAAGTGATGAAAAACTACCCATTGCATCCAAAGTGCCTCTCCTCATAAATTTGAGATAGTTTTCTCATTAAAAATTTATTAAACATGAAAAAGGTGTGGAAATAATTTTATAATGTTTCAACATGCCTAGGAAGAAATCTCAAAAGTTTTATTTTATGGAATCTTCCAAAATAAAGCACAACTTATAGGATGCATAGATGAGCATGCAAATCTAAATAGTCAACTTCAAACTAATGGTTCATGAATCAAGTTAACCAAAATTAAAAATTATTATATTGAAATTAAGGTCTTGGAGTGTAAAAAAACCTCCCAAAATCATTTTCCTTGAAATGACATGTGTTGTCTATACTAAGCAAAAACCTACAAGTCACTTCAGTCTGTCAAGAAGAGCAAGAAGGGAACTGAACGGTTTTGGGCCAAAAATGGTTCCTACAGACCAATTAAATCATGTATATGAGTTTATGGGAGATGAATAGTCATATTTATATGTTTTCCAAGTGGCACACTTCCCAAATAGGTCTTACAACTGCCAAACTCACTTGTTTCTTTAAGAAAACTACCTTTGTCTGAGTAACCTAATAATTTTTAGTTAGTGACAGTTACTGCAGACCTCCTAAGACACATGGAATGTGATAAAACTCTTTTAAACTTGTACATTTTACATTAAACCTATATAAATCATTAAATGCACTATTTTGATACCCTAAAATGACTCAAAATGATATGATAGACTAATGAAAAGAGTGACCAAGATTAATATAACATTGAAAGGCATCAAATGACCTATAAATCACCTTATGACAATACATTATACCCTGTTATAGGTCTAAAAATAAAGTTTTTTACTAAGGGCACCCCAATTTGACCTAAAAGTCAAATTTGGTCAACAAATTAGTGACTCATATGGGTAGTATGCTTGCTATACTAGCTAGACAAGTAGCCTTATTAGTCTATTGGGATTATGGAGTCATCTAAGTACTAATACAAACAAGACAAATTTGACCATTGACTACCAATTTGATCAAAACAAGACAACTAAAACTACCTCAACCACACAAAGGAAAATGATACACACAACAAAGAAAGTAAACACACAAGACACACACATGTGTGTAAGCACTTAGGGGAATTATGTGACAACTTATTATGAACAAATAGAAACTAAACATACCTCCTTTCCTGTATCAAAAGGAAAACTTCTTGAATCATCTTCATGGTGAGATGAAACATAGTGCTAAGCATGCTTCTCTTTGGATTGAATGCTTTGTGGACCAAACCTCTTCCTTGGTACTTCATTTGATCTGATCTCAAGTCGGTCATCCTTAAATAGGTATCAAATTTATATATACTCCTCTTTAACATGTTCACACACTTCATGTTGCTTCCCACTCTTCATTTCATAGTTAACTTGTATCTTTTTAGAAGGCATGGCTTCAATAGGAGTAGTTTCATGTTCCTTAAAAGATTGAGGTGAATAAGAACTTGTCCCATCCTTCAAGATATGATATGATTCTCATAACTAATTTATAAGATGATATCCCATCTTGATTACTTCAAACATGTCATCATCAAATGCATATGCTTCTTGAAAGGAAATATTTGATAGAATGATTTTCCTTTACATACTTGTGTACCAATTCTACCTTATCCATCTTTAACTAGATCATAGCCTCCTTAAAGAGGGGTATAAACTACTCTCATGACTTCAAAAAATTCATCCAAAGGCTGATTAATAACCTCTCTTATTCCATCTATGGTATCTTCCAAAGTGAGAAAAGAATTAATGATCATGTCTTCCTCATCAAACATGGAGGAAAAATCTTGTGAATTATCCTTTCATTCACCAAAGGGAGTCCCTATGGTTATTTATTCCTCATAAACACTCATGATGTCTTCTTTATCAGCCATGAATTGAGTATGTTCCTCTCTATTTTCCTCTCTCAAGATAGGTTCTTCAACACAAAGAAAACATTCTTCATCATCAACCAAGAAAAGAGATTCAACACAAGGACTTACCTTCTCTTCGTCACTTAAGACCTCTTGAGGGATTTCAAAATGAATTTCAGTTATCATAATCTAATATATTTAGTCAAGGGCTACAATATTTTCAACCTCCTTCATGGTGATGCCAAGACTAGGCATTTTGAAATCATGTGATCTAGCCCAATGAGGCTACCAAGGAGGTAGGTTTTCTTCAAGCAAGAGTTATCTTTCTTTATCAACCAGCTGATCCCCCTTTGGTTCCCACACTAAAGTTACATCAAGGAAAAGGGTGATAGGGTAAGGATAATATGAAATAGTTTGTGGAGGTGGAATATAGAGTTCAAAGTCAGTTTGAGAATGCAAGATAAGAGATTCTTTGGGAAGCTCTTGAGTAAGGGTAGATGGGGTGTGTTTAGGAATAAGATCTTATTTTGGGTCTAAACCTTTCATCTCACCTTGACTTAAAATTCCCATCTTTTATTATAATTTCTCCTTTTTCTTGGCTAGGTTCTCTTGGAAAATCTTCTCTTGAAGTTGATAGGAATCATCATGGGGGTAAGGATTGCATCAAGGCTACCATGGAATAGAAGAAGTTTCTTAAGGAAAGGTGGAAGTGACATGCAAAGGATCAACTCCATTATACACTTCACACTCTTGTAAAATTCTTATATCTTCTTTCTTACCACATGAATCTACTATCTTGCTCCAACTTGGGATGTTAGGATTAGATGTCTTCTCAATTTCACACTCTTGGTTAGGACTTTTCTCCTCCTTTACCCATGATTCCACTATTTTGTTCCAACTTAGGACATTGGTATTATGAGTATATTTTTAAGGTGGTGGGGATGAAATTTGAGATGGAAATAAAGGATTTAAATCCACTTCCTTTTCTACCAACATAGATTGTTGCAAATGCATATTAGCCAACTCATTCTGCCTATCGATATTGGCCTTAAACACAAGATTTTTTATTTCAATACTATCTTCCAAATGATTAATAAGAATATGACCTTGATAGGCTTGGTTTGGCTCATGAGTAGGGGTTATATATGGATGATATGGAACTTGGGCAATTGGGTACAAATGCTGATAGGTTTGGTAAGATTGCCTTTCATGAGCTCCTAGCTTATCCTCTAAGGAAGACACTAAGCCACTCACATCAAGCATCTCACCTATGAGCATTTGCTAATTAGATTTATCAATAGTTACCCATTATCTATTGACCAAATCTAATTCATCTCTTACATTTTAAATGAAATGATTAGGAACTTTTATGCCATATCCTCTTTGTGTGTCAAGATCCAACATGTATCTCTCATAGCCCAAAAGTACTTGCTTGAAGGTGGAAATGGATTGATTAGAGAAAGGACTAGGTTAACTAGGAGGGGTAAAACATTGATAATGCTGGTTATAAGAATGATAAAACTCATGACATGGCTAAATATGATCATATTGGGACTGATAATCACCATAACAAGATTGACCAATAACTTATTCATATTGATAGGGAATGGGACAAGATGGATATGTTTCACCAATCTGTAGAGAATAAAATTCAAATTCAAGGTCAGAAATGAATATTCATTGAAAGAAAGGAAAAAAATAAATATGTTACCATAAATCTTTAAGGGACAACCTGGGATGCTTGACCAACTGATGTCTTTGGAGTCACCATTGATGCTTGAAAAGATGCCTCCAAGGACTGATGTGTTGAAGGAAAACAACAAAAATACTTCAACTCTTGGAACAAGAGTCCCATCAAGCATGCAAAAAAATGTTATCACTTAGATTTTTACCCTTTGAGGAGATGTAAAGCTCTCCTTATCCAAGTGGCACAATAGAATTACCTCTAGTCTTGTGGGCAGCCTAAGGAATGAGGTAAGTCTCTAGATAGGGATGACTCCCTTGATGTACCACTTAGGATTGAACGTATAACTAAATTTTGGGGAGAAAAGGGATAAATATAACTGAAATAAAATATAAACTAAGGAGGTGATACACTAAATCAATTTGATGGCTTCCAACCAATTGCATTCTACACTTGAGACCAAGAAATAAACTAAAAATACACCCCTTCAATCTTCATTTTCTCACATCAATACTACATTGTGAGATCATGGATGAATATGAAAAGATAGAAATATACAAAAGGAATTGAATTTTAATAATGAAAATACTAACTCACTCAACATTTCACATCCCCTAAAACACTTCACATGACCTTTAAGAAGAATTTTTCCAACTGTAAACAATGTGAAAGAATGAGACTACATGCTAGGAATCCATAGTCTTTGCTAAAAAAGATTCATCATTAAAGTGGAAAAAACTTTTTAATAGTCATGAAGAGGTAAAAATTAGTCATTTTATTGATCAAAAGGTATACAAATTAGTAGGGTTTCACCATACTCAAGTGGAGCATTCAATACAATGCCAAAATGGCCAACTCTTATATAGTTTGAGAGAGAGAGAGAGAAAGAGAGAAGTCCAAGGGTCAGAAGGGAAATTTTAAAACTAATAATAATATTTATCCATGCATGATAAGATGTTATTGGTTTAACCATGCAATTTAAAGATAAACAAGTGTCAATCAAAGTCATCAAAGTTATCCAAAGTGGCCTAAAATTCCTTTTCTTGTATAGAAAAATACCTTCATGATTAGGCCTATTTGAGTGAATTGTAAATGATAAATGGAAGCTAAAATTATTTTAATGTAATGGAAGTCTCTCATAAATTCCTATCCATACATTGGTTTTATGCTTGGTCTTCTGGAATCACCTAGAAGAGAGCCATCATCACCTGCACTCTAGGAAGCCTCCTTCTCATGCACCTAGCAAACTTGTATTAAGATTTGGCATCAGTTTCCCATTTAAATCCATGATATAAGTTTAATTAAATACCATACATGGCCTTGGAAACATAATCAATATTTAAAATTAGTTTAAGTGAAGTTTTCTTCTCTTCTCTCTAGCTTCCTCAATAGGCCAGTTTTGACTAGTTGAGTTGAAGGACCTATTTGAGACACTTAGGAGTTTTTTTAGGGCATGAAATTAATATTTTGAGTTATTAAAATTATCAATATTTCCATAAAACTTTGTTTCATCTCCTAAATCTTCTTGTAGCTTGTACAACACACAAAATAGTGAGAAAACCCTTATTTTTTACCTTGTTCATACAAGTCTGTACAACCAAAATATCTTGGAGTAGATTGAAGGATTCATATAAAATTTATAAAATTTATTATTTTATAACTATTACATATGGATATCAAACCAACTCAATCTTCTTCATCGTCACTAATAAGGGTTTGCAATGGTTTTAGGCTAGTCTTCACTCTTGACGATTGTTCATAAATTTGGGACATCAAAAATGAGAAAAAATAAATAAAAATATGGCATATAATACACATTACAACACCACCTAACTCTTTTGTCTTTCATTCATATCATCAACAAAGATATGAGTATCTCAAAATAACTCTCGGGCTTATTTTTGGTCTTCTTGCAAGGCTGAGTTGGTCTCTAAGCCAAAACATGGCCTTATTGATGTTTTAATTTCACTATAATAGATCCAAAATATTTTTATTAATCCTCAAAACATGTTTAAATAGGGTATAAATAACATCTAGGTCTAATAGTGTGAGTGTCCTTCCATTTGGGGCACTAGGCTTGCATATTTGCCCTTAGGCATGTTTTGTCTTTTGATGCTCAATGTGAGTTCTTGGTAGTTTGAATTGAACAAAAATAGATTTAACATACATTTTAATACCATAAAAACATGTTATAACATGACACTAAGCTTACCTAGACTTAAAATTGTAAGTGACCCTTAATTGGCCTCTTAGGCTTGCTCCTTACCTAGCCTTCTTGACTACAACTTTAGGTGATATGGGCCACCTATTTGGTTTCTTCTCTCTATTTAAGATTATAAATTATTTTTTATTTATGTTTCAACTTTAAAAACCTCCTTCTAGGTCTAAACCACCTCTAACTTTCCCTAGCACCTCTTCTCCTTAAACCTGCCTATATTGGCATTGAGGGGAGTGCCTTCTATTTAAGATAGAACAAAAGACATATCCCCTATATTATTAGGAAAAGTGAACATTTTATAATGTTTCCCAAGTTTTATATACTATATATATACTAATATTGAGCTCCTGGTCATATGTTTTGGCCTCAAAACTTTCCAAGGAACCAAGAACTAAGTGTTTTTGTATACCCTACTTGTAGGTGGAATTTGGATTGCAAGAAGGCCTATAAGACCAAGTGATGATTTTTATAGACATTCATTATGGCTCCATGAGGTTACCAAAGTGTTTATTATTTCATTATATCAACCCAAATACTACATCACCCTCCTAACACTTCGCATGAGCCTTATTTCTCAAGAGTTGTAGTTAACTATGTTAAGAAATATGGACCCTACTGTAGATGTATATGGTCTAAAAGGGCCTTATTTTAAGTGTATAATGAATCCATTTTTAGGTTTCAATGTCATCAAATCATTTTAATAAGTTCAAAATCCTTAAAACACCTAGACCATAAGCTAATCCCTGCCTGCCCTTCAAAACTCTGCCTGACTATATTTTCATGCCTTAGTTGTAGGTTACTTTTAGGTCATGTAGGGTAATTTAAAGAGTTTGTAGAGGCTTATAAGGCATTATTAAACTTTATATCCTTGAAATATTATTATTTATAGACATTTGAATTTTAATATCACCAAAAGTGTTTTCATAATCAAGATTATGACCTCAGTAGCTTAGACTAAAAGAGCCACTAGCTGTAGGTCACTAGTTGGGCTCTATTGTATGGACAGGGAGTTGCTTGCAAGCAAACATGATGAGTTACCATATTTTCACCTTGATATTAGGTTGATAAAACTACAACCATTTTAAATTTTAAACCTTCAAAACATGATGATAAAGGTTAAATTGTAACTTTGAGTGAAAGAAGGGCTCATCCTCCCTCTCAGGCCGGTAGATATTACTAAGGTATTTTAGTAGGTTTGAGGATATCTTTGAGGCTTTTCACTTCATTATTACACTTATTATCTTGTTCTAAAACTTTACATGGCCCTATTATAAAATAAGGACAAGATTATTTACCTTGTTATGTGCCTTTAGACCCTTACCCTCATGTTTTAGGATAATCTCAAAAAGTCTCTAGACCTCTATTTCACCAATTTAGGGAGAATAAGCTAGTAACAGTTCACTACCTTTTCAAATAGTCTCAAACTATTTCTTATCCCTTCAACTAATTCAAAAATTTGTATAATTATTCCCTATCTTTTCAATACTTTAAAAGGGTCTCATCTTTTCTCCAACACCTTCAATGAATACCTCATCCCCTATTTAGACCACCTATAAGTGGGAATTTGATGCACAAATAATGAAAAGAAAGGGGTAGGAAAGGTATGTATTTGATGAATATTGTATTGACTATCTTTATTTTTGATTCAAACCACTTATAAAATTTATTCTTTATATCTCTTAAGATCTTGACACCACTGCCAATGTCTTTATCATGTCATGACATCACCCAAGAAACCCCTATGTATGTGCATGGGCTAAGTATATGCAAGAAAAGTGTCGATTTGGGTAAGAAACATGATAAATAACATATTCAAGACCAATCAATGTCTTATAACCTTCAAAAAATGAAATTAATCAAGGACACCCTGAAACTAGTTTCAACACACTTCTTCCAACCTAAAAGTCACTTGTGTACATTTGGGATAGAGTGATGAAGAGCATCAAGTGACTGTTTGGGTGTCATGGACCTTGAAAATCATGAGAATGATTTGGATAATGAATATGAAATGTGAAGAGGAAGGAAATATAATTTTTAAAACATCAATAGGACACCAACACCACTGCTTACAAAACATGACAACCTGAAAGTGATGAAAAACTGTGCATTGCATCCAAAGTGCCTCTCCTTGAAAATTTGAGATAGTTTCCTCATCAAAACCTTACAAAACATGAAACCATGTGTGGGAATAATTTAATAAGGATGTCAATATACCCTGGAATCAATCTCATAAGTTTTATTATACATAATATTCCAAAATAAAGTAAAATATCTAGGGTGTACAGATAAGCATGCAAATATGAACTATCAACTTCAAACGAATGGTTCATGAAATAGATAGTGAGGACATCATGCTCAATTTGGTATAAAATGTCTCATAATAAATGAGGCCTCAAATAATGTAGTAAATATCATACTCTCTTCCTACATCATCTTATTGGGCAAGCATTTCCCTAACCGAAATAGGTGTAGAATAAGTATAAAGAATTATTAGTTTATCATTACAAGGTGGATGAAGTGTAGGTGGATGAAGTAATGAATCTTTAAAATTATATAAGTATTTTTGACATGGTTACATCAATTCTAAATTTGTACCATTATTGAAATGGGAATTTATGGAGTGAATGTGATAAGCCATTTTGGGGATAAATCTTCTAATTCCCCCAAGTTTGCCTAAATAAGTTCGAATATTAGGAATAGATGAAGGAATGGGCATGTTAACAATATCACTAATTTTGTTTGGGTCAACATTGATGCTACATAGAGAGACTAAGAATCTTAACAATTTTCCAAATGTGACTCCAAAAACACTTTTAAAAGGATTAAGTCTGACTTTGTATTTAAGGAGATGGTCAAAGATGATGGCAAGATCAGAAAGATGGTTCTTATGATGTTTGGATTTATCAATAAGATCATCCACATAAGTTTCAACAATTTTATGGATGAGATCATGAAATATGTGAGTCATAGAAATTTAATAGGTAGTTCTATCATTTTTAAGTCCGAAGGGTATTTTGACATAACAATAGGTGCCCCATTTCATGGTGAAAGTAGTCTTATGTTGATCCTCAGGAGCAATGTGAATCTGATTATATCTAGAGAAGCCATCCATAAGAGACAAAATTTCATAACCATCCATGGAATTGATGATGTCATCTATTGAAGGTAAGGGGAAGTTATCTTTAGGATAAACAAGATTAAAATTGCATAAATCAATACAAATTTAGATGACCATAGTGACTTTATTTAAAATGGGAACAATGTTAGAAACTCATTTAGAATAATCCACTGGTTAATGAATTTAGCATCTAATAGTTTAATGATTTCCTTATGACATAGATTAGTGACTTTAGGTGGGAATTTTAGTTTCTTTTGATGTAATGGCTTAGCATCAATTTAAGTGATGATGTTATGAACCATAATACTAGGGTCAATGCCAAGCATGTCTTAGTAGGACTAAGTGAATGCCTCTTGATATTTATCAAAGAATAAGCTAAAGTTGTCATGCTCATATGGTGAGAGTTATCGAGAAACCATGATTGATCAAGGAGAATATGGGGTACCATATTCAATACAAGTTGTTTCTTAAATAAGCATGGCATTGCCATATTGAAAATGGCAAGGTGCATTAGGAAAGGCTGAAATTGAATTTGTTTTAGGATCAATGCTAGCAATAAATTTATTAAAGCAAGGAATTTTATTCTCTAAATTTCTAAGTTTATGATGCTTCCAAGGAAGTTGAGATTCTCGAGCATGAATTAACTCAAGAATAGCTCTGTCACTAGGAAAGGTAGGAAGAGGACCATAATATTCAATATCTACATCAAGGTCTAGAATTTAATTACCATAGCTATCATACTTATAATGAATCTGATGAACATCAATTGCCTTGTAATGTAGTGTAATTTTGGAAGAAGATGAAAAATATGGATCTAAAGAGATGGGAGTGTTGATAGATTCAATTATGGGAGAAGAATCTGAAGAAATGATAAGATCCAAAGGAGGTAGAGAAGATGTAGTAGCGTTTATAGGTTTGGAAGGTGTAATTTGTTCTACTACCCAAGGAGTATTGATAAGTGGAGAATCAGTGGGAGGTACATGACCATTAAGATATAAGTCATAATGTGTAGATATGTTATGTACATCCTAGTTGAAGGAATTAATTTGGGAAAAAATATTTTGATAGTGATAGACATCCAAGTATCTAGAGTGAGCTTGGGCCATGACATAGTTTTCATCATATGTTTTAGAAATCATACATGTTTGAGAATCAGGGGAGTTTTAAAAGGTGAAATATCAATGTTATTAAATGTATGAAAAGACATGGTGAGAGGATCTTGGAATAATTTAGCCATTCCAAAATCATTGTAAGTGAAGGCATCTTCAGGTAAATATGGTTCCTAAGCATTACATGGAGGGGAAAATTGGTAATCTCATCCATGATAGGAACAATATGATCTCTGGGTAAGAGATAGGGAGGAAGCCAATCTAAAATATATGGAGTTATCTTCTTAGTATTGCAAGTGTTCTATAACTCATTGTGCTCATCATCATTGAAATCTACAAGAGTAACTTGAGGATTAAGATTCATGTTGATGAATTTAGGTAACAAAGCACTATTAATTTTAGGAATTGTAGGAATTTGATATTGAGGCTTAGGATTGGGAAGCTGGATGCTCTATGGGTTGGGATCAACTTCATATTTGTAACATTATTTGTTATGTAAGAATTTAATACATTAACTACCAAAAGAGGTAATGTCTATCATCCAATGAATCCATGGATGACTTAGAATAATATTATAGGATAAAGGAAGATCAAGAACCATAAGCTTAGTTCTACTAGTATTAGGTCTAATGGTCAATAGAAGACAGATACAACTAAGTAGCTTTTAATTAGTATTTTCAAAGCCACAACAAGTAAGATGGGTTTGTTTAAGATGATATTTATTATAACCAAGTTGTTTAGTGAGAGATAAGGATGTGACATTAATACCACAACCTTCATCAACTAGAATTTTTTGGATAAGGGTGGTATTAATGGCTACTTTGATAAAGAGAGGTAGATCATCAACATGAAAAAGAATTTTGTAATTGATCATGCCCTCTTCAATAAATTCAATGGAAGGTTTGGAAGAAAGACACATACTATCAATGGTATTGACATTATCTAGTTTATAATTGATATAACGTGGTTCTTCATAAATGGAATATGGATCTTCAATTTCTTGAAGTTGTTATATAAGAAATTTATGATGATAGGGTGAAGTGCGAACCAACTCCATAAGAGAAATATTACAAGGCATAGAATTGAGTTCTTTAAGAAAATTCCAATGTGATGTAAAATAACCAACATGAGGTTTAGAAGGCAAATTAGATTTAGGATATATAGATGTGGTGGGAGGATTAGAAGGGGGAAGTTTTTCCTCAAGTGCTTCTGAATCATCATGAGTGATAGTAGTATCTTTAAGCAATTGTTCTTATAAAGATGGTTTCTTAGGCTTAGTAACAAGATCTTTGTGAGCTGGTTTACGATGATATTTAACCTTAGCAGTGTTGACATATTGATAGTTGTTATAATATAGGTCATAATCAACATCAATGGAACAAACATTCTTGAAATTTTATTTATTATTTTTTTATGAAGATTTTTATTATTAGAAGTAGAAGCTTTAAAGGTTTGTCATTTTTGAGATGTGGTAGCATACTCTTGATGATGAAGTTTGATCATAGCTTCATGATTGAATGAATCATCAAGCACATAAGAGACAACACACTTAGTAATCCCTCTACAAGATTCATTAGAATTCCCAATGTCAGCATGGAACCAACATAATAGATTGAGATCATACCACTTAGGAGGAGCAATGGGATAAATAAAAGGTTTAGAGGGTGGTAAATTTTGTTTCATTTATTGAATTAAAAGAGGTGTGCGATATGGTAAAGGAACATTAGATTTAGAAACTCCAAGTTTGGTTTGGGGATTATTACTAGTGATAACATTAGATGTTTGAAAATATACTTTAATATGTTTATGATTGGGTCCAAATTGCTTCATAATCAATTCTTGATGGTTAGTTTGGTCAAGAGATTCATTAAGAGTTTGAAGAGCAAAGGTTTGAACATTATATTGAAGAGTGGGAGTCAAAGAGGTAATAAAGAGTTTGAATAAATTATCATTAGTCATATTATGATTAGCTTTATGAGATAAAGATTTCCATCTTTTAATAAATTCATGAGTCAATTCATTATGAGATTTTTTTATCATTTATGAAGTGTCTAAGATAATTTTTAGGAAGATCATTATGTTAAAAATATTTAAGCAAAGGATTGACCAAATCTTCAAGTTGTCAAATAGAATGTTGAGGAAGTTGATTATACCATTCTAATACATCACCAGTGAAATTTTTGACTAATAGTTAAGTTGTGGAATATGTATTAGTTTGGATCCATTTTTTGTAAAGGTTACCAAAGGCTTTAAGGAATGAATTAGGGTCTCTAGTCTCATCATATTTGATAATTGGAGTTATGTTACCAATATCAATAGATACAATAAAAGGAGATAAAGTCTCATTTTGAATAGTTTTAATCATATTGTTATTCATTATGGGTTGAGGAATAAAATTACCCAAGGCATCCCTAAGAGGTGGAGGAATATAATTAGAATTATCTTAGGGATGAATAGTTGGAGGTTGATTAGCCAATTTGATTAGATGTTATTGAAGTTCCATCATTTATTTGGTATTATAATTTTGCATGATGTTAATTTGTTGAATGACTTAAGATAAGACTTGGGTTTTATTAGGAGGTGAGTTAGTGTTAGTTGGAGAACTCCCCTAATTAATTTTAGGGGGAGGATTATTAGAATGAGGGTTATTAGTGGGATTTTTAAATAGTTTTTTATTAAGAACTCCCACATTGGTTTGGATAGTTTGAGAAGTGTCTTGATAAGTATTGAAAGGATTAGATCCATAAACTTCATCTTAAGGTGTTATTTACACCATGTTACAATTCATAGATGGAGGAGAAGTGCCCCAAGAGTGATGGTTATCTTGGGAGGAAAAGAGAGGAAGGAATGAACATTCCATACAGTATCTAAATGGATTTAAGGTGTCCAAAAATATTTTGATAGGAGAATTCATTATGATTGAAGAGAGATGAAAAAGATGCAAAATGGAGAAATAGGAAACTAGATTAAAAAAAGGAAAAATAAGAAACAATATTAGATCAACCAAATCAACCTAGTTTAGGAAACATGGCCTGTAGACTATATAAGTTCAACCAAGTTGATCTAGTGTAGTACATAGAATATAGAAAAAGTACAGGGTCAACCGGGTTGACTAATATAGTGAACAAGGAAGAGGAAAATATTGATAAAAAGATTGGAAACGAAACAAGATAATTTATAACTAATCTAGGAAAGTAAGTACAGAAAGGAAACACACAATAAACTAAATTGATGTTGGATAATCAAATTGATGCACACAAAGAAAAATATTGCACTAACACTAGCTAATGCAAGCTTTTGCACACACAATTTATCCATGATCAAGAAAACAACTTGAAAGTAAAGCTAGCTACTTAGTCAACCTAAAATGTTTGATTTATTAAAAATGATTTTAAGTATAAAGGGAGATTGTCTATAAGCAAGGTAATAAAAAACAATCCATGGATAGTTTTAGGTAAGTCTAGGATGAAAGGGAATGTAGTGGCAATGATACATACTTAGTATAGGGGCCTACCCCCTCACTTCACATACTGTAACAATAAGGGTAACATGTGCTTAACTAAAATATACCATTAACCACATTTTATACTTGACCAAATAATCAAGTTAGATTCCCCCTTGGTGATGAAATCCAAGTAGGTAGCCCTGGGTAGTCAAATTTTTAAATGCTTGATTCTTGTGTGTTTTGGCCATCTGTACAAAAGAATAAAAATAGTGAAACTAAGTGATTGATTAAAAATCCCCTAATTAGACTATGTGAACTATTCTAAGCATGCAATAAACTTAAAAAAAAGATGTTATTAACATATATGGTTAATTCTAGCTTTAAAATAAGGTATAGTTGAGAAACTATATGGATAATCATATAGAACAAGGTAGACATGGTCAAACTTGTACCTCAAAAGCAAATTTTGAAAGTGAACTAGGTCAGTCAGGTTTACCTAGTTATTTGAAAAAACATAGAATAGAGAACTAGGTCTACAGGGTCAACCTAGTTGATTGTGCAGAGGTAGTTTTGAAGATTGCAAACTTGAAAGGAAATAATAGAAAAATAAATATACAAAGGAGATAGAAACTAACCTAAATGGTTAGAGATGAAAAGGAGAATATTGATTATCTAAACCCTTAGATAAAACTAGTAATAACCTACAAATTGGGTCAAGTTGGTTGAACAAGCTATGCATGAACTTGCTAAAAATGCACTAGGTCAACCTTGTCGATCAAGTAAGCTAACCTAGAAGTCTAAAATGTGTACTAGGTTGAGTTGGTCAATATAGTTGGATAAACATGAAGTATTTAAGTTTTAAAACATATATTTGGAGGCATATAATTGTTAAGAGGGAGTATAACCAATGTGACGATCTACTAGACCTGATTAGGGGATCACTTGTCACAATAAACCATGTGAGGTAGGGTTCCAAATCCTACAGTCTAAAAAAATTTCACAACAACCTAAGAGAGTCCTATGATTTAATATTTCACTAATCTAATAATAAGAAAATTAAATATAATCTAGTGTGCATAAAAGCTTGTGGCACAAAGTGAGGGTTAATAAATCAAACAAATCAAAACATGTATAGGGAACCTCAAAAAAAGTAAGTCTAATTAACACCATAATACATGGAATATGAAGAGTAATATTATTCAAACCAAAAATTATTTTTATTATATCTACTAAAATAGAGGAGAACAATGTTAGAATATACTTACCTAAATGTGAACCTATTGAGACTCAATCTCTCTCTTGGCCAATGGGGATTTACAAGAGGTTGTTGTGGTTTGGAAGGATATCTTTGTTAGGCCAAATAATCCAAGACCTGTCCAAAAGACTAGATTCTCTAAAATAAGAAACCTAAGCTAAGTCTCCTCAAGTAGAATGGTAGAAGAGTAGATTGTGAAGAAGAACAAGTGAATAATAAATCTTGATTGCATATATCAATAATGACTAAAATGACCTTATATTTATAGGCATAAATTACCATAAAATCATTCAGATATGTTGGTTGTGCTAGGTTAACCTGATTGACCTAACATGTTTTTAGGCTAACTCACTAGGTCTATGTTAGGTTGGTCAGAAGGTCAACAAACCATAAGAGATAAAATGTCCCTAAATTATACAAGGTCAACTCAGTCAACTTAATACAACCAATAGGTCAAAAGGGCGATAAGTAAGGAAATGAAGAATGGAAAGAGGAAAAAGACTAGAATACTATGTAAGGGAAGATAAATAGGTTAGGGAAAGGTTTTAGGAACTAGTTGGATTGGTAATAATGTGGTAAAAAGGTAAAATAATCCTATGAAGCACCAAAGGTCTACCTACCCCTTTCTCAATACACCCCTTAGGGTATGCACTCAGAGAGATTGAATCTTGATAGGTTCTTAGAAAATGTAAAACATCAGTAAGTGATAAAAGTTTAACATGTTATGTTTATACATATGATATGCATATTTGTGATGCCCAATGATCTATGGAAGATACTTTAGTTATTATATTTGCATATTCCAATTTTAGTATTTTGAGACCAAGATTTCATGGCATATTTTCATGTAATTTTTAGTGTTTGATTCATACATTAATATTTTTCAAGAAGCATATAGATGCTTTAAGTTTTAAATTCATGGTTAGATCTAGGTTTTTAACTGATTATTTTTTATCTCCTTGCTAAATGTAAATAAAAAAAATGTTTTTGAGTTTGTGGGTTGAGGATCTTGTACACAAGATTGATAACTTAGAGTGATATTCTTATTCACGTGAGACTTCAACATTTTATCATCATCAATATTTTTTTATAATTTCCATATTGCATCCCTACTCTTTTTTTAAACATATCAATCTTAATTTCACATTAATATGATATTTTAATATTATGCTTTTGTGACTCTCATTTAGAGAACATTTTAAGGACCCCTAGAATTGTTTTCATAGAAATGGTTGAAAATATTGAAAAATTGGCCATCATGAGTATGGAAAAAATGGAAAAAACATATGAATTTGGTATGGATGTAAAGGAGCATCTTACTTAATTTAAACAATCTAGTTAAATAAATTAGAAAAATTTAGTTGTCATCTCCAATTTAGACTTCAGTTGTCTATTCTATTTATGGACTCAAGTTCATGACAAAAAACATATCTAATTCTTTCAAGTAAAAATGATATCTATAACAATGTGTTTTTTCTATCAAATGACAAGCCTATAATGTGTTTTGAATAGTGGAGAACTAGTTTAAAAGTGAAACTTCAGCCTTCAAGGGTAATTTTAAAATAATTTCTTTATTTTTAGATAAGTACCACTCACCATTATATTCAAAGGCATATTTCTAAGGTTTTTAAATCACATTAAAATCATTAGATGGAAAAGAAACAAAGAATGTGTTTCCATCTTATTCCCTATCTGGAGAGAGATTAATGATCTTAAGTCTTGTATTACTGAAATAAATAGCATGGAAAAACACTTTGGGTCTTTTAGAGACATGAAGGAGTATTTACCATAAACCTAGATTATCTTAGGTAATTTTGATATACTCAATTTTAATGCAAAGTTTAGTGTGATTAAAGATGTTGACTAGAGTTTTATTCATTTGTCTCCCATATTTTATCTAGAAGGCCACTCAATATCAATGGATGGAGATGCTACCATTTTCACTTAAGAAGGATCAACAAACTTTTCAGGTTAGTAGTTGGAGGTATTGGCCATTTTTACAAAATTTGTGATATTATTATTTTTCATAATTGTAATTTTTTAATATTATCAAATTTTAATATTTTATTTATTTTATTCTCAATTCTAATATATATATATATATATATATATATATATATATATGGTTATGTTTATGTTACCATAAAAAAACATCATGCTATTAGAAAAGTATCATGGGTTTTGATAAGCATACTATATTGGAAAACTAAAACATGCTTAAAAAATAATCACATGACATACAATAGATTCACATGGCATACAAAAGCATCATTGAGCATTAAAAATCATCTCAACATACAAAAGCATCATCTTTGCATTCAAAGGCATCATAACATATAAAGGCATCAATTTTGTGTATAAACACATTAAAACATATAAAACCATGGAATTTATATAAAAATGGATCACATTTGCATATAAACACATTAAAACATTAAAAAACATTGCATTTTCATACAAGCATATTGAAACATACAAAATCATCGCATTTGCATTCAAAAGTATTACATAGAAAGGATTTTTTTTCTTAGTGATTCACTAAACAAAGCATCATTATGAATATAAACTTTGCATGGTATTAAAGAAAGCACCATAACAAATAAAGTATAGGTGTTAGGAAATTTAAAAAATGACAGCATGAAGTGAAAAACTAATAATTGAGGAAAAGTTTCGCATAAGGAAAAATATGTGATTAAATTTAAAATCAAAATAAAAAATGCCTAAAATCCATAAAAATTAGTACATAAAAGGGTAAATTCCATATAATGCTCATTTTGACATAGGACATGTGGTAATGAGGAAAGAATTGATAAACCATAACCTAATAAAAAAGGCTAAAATGATTTTATTTTCATTTTCACATATTATCAAAGGATATTTAAGAGCTAAACATAAAAACATAAAAAATTTAGAAGGAAAGGCTAAATTTAAATTGTACGAGCATAGCTGAAAATAAATGAATTAAACATCAATGACAAGAGAATAATTAGATTTGTTAGTTAAAAATATAACCCTTTTTCAATTTTATAAAGATTGCCTCGATGTGTTGACAACAATATTCAACAAGGAGTATATGAAAATTAGAAATGAATAAAAATGAACATTTAGGATAAAAGCATCCATGATAGTTCTATAGTTCAATTATTATGACCAATTTTGACATAGATTTTCTTAGATAATGCAAGACCCTACTATTGTAAAGAATTTGTTATTAAAAAAAGAATACAATGGAATGGATAAGACCCAATGGATGAAGTGTCTCGAATTAACATTCTTTGGTTTTATGAATGAAATTATATAGATGGTCCTATCTAGAATAACAAATTGTAAGATTTAGATCACTAAAATAATTGTCATTGATATTACTTTTGAAAACCTAAATAGGGTAACTAACTTGAAAAATGAAAGGGAGAATATTGCTTGCTATTATGAGAATAACTCATCACCCATCATATAAGAATTTAAGAGATATATATATGTGAGATAGGGGTTAGATAAGTTCACTCAAGTTATATTCAGGATACTAAGGTAAGAAAGGTTGTTAATCATATAAGGGACCATTTTTTGCACACAACCAAATATTAGAAGGATGTGCCAGAATGAGTGATCACCATATCACATCAAATGGTGATTTCATGTACAAAATTTAATTATCTAGAATACATTGCCATAAAAATACTAGAATATAAAGAAATGATGCATTCTTATAGAAATATCTTGTATAGATATTTTTAAGTTCTCATTTTATATGTGTACTAGAATACCCCGTCGAGGATAATGAGGAATTTAACCAATTATTGTTGTGAAGATGCATTAAAAGAGTAATCCTTTTTGGAGTAAAAGAATTATATGGATTACTAAAGGGGACAAATAACATTAGAATTGTGGATATTAGAGTTGAGGGATATAATTTCTTAAAACTTTAGGGTTTCTTAGGTTTTTATTGATAAATATTAACCTTATATGTATGCAACATGGAATAGGGAAACCACTTACATTTTATCCATGAAAATTGTGATAGAAGACCCAATTGCATTGCCTATTGGTAGGCTATTTGACACACCAACTTTCAGGTGGGGTGATGACTCACCCTACCTCTCTTAAAAGGAAGGGTTTTTGGTCCTTGCCCAAGGTTTATTTCTATAGGGTCTAGGTGTATTGATTTCACTCAGTTGCCCATTTTAGACTATTTTAGTTAAATGGGCCTTTGTTGGTTTAAAATATAACACTTATGAAAGGAAACTTATATTATTTTTCTAAAAATAATTATCTCATTTTGATTCATATAATAATCTTAGTTGATTAATACTTACCACTTCCTAAGTATATTCAATGGTGCATTAATGATACAATAAAAGTTCATGCAATCAATAAGACTTGAAAGCATTGATTTTTGTAGAGTAATTTTTACTCTATGTCATATTTTAATTGTTCGATCGAGCACTGCAATTTTGGTTCCTGCACACCTTGGACGTAGTGGTAGAATTTTGAAGCAGAAGGCGGGTTCATTTTTGCCTAAGTGTTGAAGTGCAGTGGATGGTGCCAAGTATCATCCTTTGACACGGGTCCTTTCCCCCTTTTATTTCTTTCATTTCATTTTTGCCTAAGTATCAAATTTGGGTAGAAGCTACCAAGTGTCACTTTTTGAAACATGGAGCCGGCCAGCTGGCGTCCTCTGAGCCCCTTTTCGTAACTTTCAGGAAGGTCACAGAATGTGCCACATATCTAGTAGTAGCTAAGCAGAAGTCACCATGTGTTGACATCTAAAAGACTTTGGTTCAACACAGAAAGGCATCATCTTATTTTGCTTAAGTGCCATAAAGTGATGGATGCTGCCAAGTGTCATCCTCTGAGCCCCTTCTTACTCCATCCCCCAAAAAAGTGGAAGATGCCACATACCCCTAACAGGAGAAGTAGAAGATGCCACGTATCTTCTTAGAAGTAGCAGAGGTCACCATGTGTCAACTTCCTAGAGATCATCTTTGAGATTCATTATCAAATGAGATGGTGGTGGGTCTCAGGTGTTACTTCAAAGGACTATGGAAGAGATGAGTGTCAACGTGTAAAAACTGCCACATGCATCCATCCCCTCCTAAAAAGCTGCTCGAGTAAGGGACAGGATGAGTTTTATTTTGTTTTAGATTAAGGTAAAAATAGGTTTTGAAGGGACCTCAAAACCCTTAACAAAAGGAGAAAGATTAAACTGAAACGTCCATAGGCAAGCCTAAATCCTACTTCACCAAAGTAACAAAACTAGCATACATAAACCGAAATCTACCAAACGAACAAGATAGCCCCCAGGTTTTACAGAGACCTATAAACTCCATAGTCAAAGTTCAAAAAACTAGGTACCAAGACCCAAAAACACAACCAATTAATAGAACTAACTAAAAGAACTAGGAACTATTCTTCTAGTTCCAATATCATCTTCACTACTTCCTTACCTTTCACAATAGTGTCCTGGATGGCAACAGTCACCTGCATAGATCCCTCTTGCATTACTTTCTTTCTTGAGCTTTGTCTATTTCTCTTTCTAGGCCCCTCCAAAGTTTTGATTTCCTCATTTTCTCTTTTGCCAATGTTTACCGCGGCAACACAAATGCTAGAGGTTACCTCCTCCATCTTTATTCTGCTTTCCTTTATGAGTTCCCTTAGGTTGTTCTCATACTCTTTGAGTTTTATGGGAATATCCCTCATCTGCTTTTCCATGAGTTTTATTTTGTTAAAACTTCTAAGTATCGAAGAAGTGGATGGCGACATGTGTTGAAGGTAGAGCATTCTTGAGAAGAATATAGAGAAAGCAGAAAGTGCCAAGTGTCATTATCTGGTGCCTTCTAGACCATAAAGAGAATTTTCATGGATTGAATAAGTGTCCTCTTCCATTTCAATAGAATAGAGTGTTTGTTTATTTGTTACAACAAAGATGGAGGGAAACTCAGTGAGAGTTATTCCTAGTAGATAGAACAATGCATTGGGTAGATTCTTGGGGCTTGTAAGCATTAAAGTGCCATCTATTTGTCCCCTATGGGTGGAGGTAGAGTAGACAGTTGAGCAGCCAAACAGGTGATGGAATGAGAAATTTAGGTGTGAAGGGAGGTACTAGACATGAATCACCATGCTACAGTCAGGGCAATTCTTGATAAGACCAGATGCATTTGAGGCATTGAAAGCACCGTCTGTTTTGTCCCCTGTGAGGAAAGGATGGAGAAGAATTACGTGGGAAAGGGGATGATGGAAGGAGTGATCTGAGGCTATAAAAGAAGAAGAATTTTAAGACTCAAGGGGGGATTTTTCCATAGTTTTACACTTGCTAGAGTTTTTGACTAGTAATATCATTTGCTCTTGTCTCAATTTTCTTGAGTTGTAAAGTTGGTATAACTGTGCATGTTTTTGTGCCTTTTATGTGGCTGAGTGAATTAAGAAGATTGAGCTCCATGCCTTGGTTGATGTTATCTATGTCATTTGCAAAGGTAGTTTATACTATAGATTCTCTAGAGTTATGATTAGGAATGTCATTTGCTTTTGTCTCATTTTCATTAAGAAGATTGAAAATTATGCCTTTGTTGACATTCTCTATATCTCAGCAAAAGAATTCCCTATTGTGAGCCTCTATTTCTATTATTCCAATCTTTTACATTGATCATGAACTTGTATGCTCTTAAATGTAATTGAATCCTATAATAGTCTCACTGTGCTCAAGTTAGGACTAGGATTACACTCAGGTGCATTGCCATAGTTAGGTTTCATTTCCTACATTTGCGTTTTTGTTTGATCTCCTATCCCTTTTCTCGAACACCCAATGCAAAAGAAGAGACCAACTTCTTTAAAATTTAGAGGTTGTTTCAAGCTGCATTGTCCCATAGCTTGAAACTTCCCATTGTTGATTGATTAAGATCAAGTGCAATTTTAAATCATCAATAGTTTTTGGCACACCTGATGGGACCGATCTTTCAAGGAGTTGAAGAATTTTGGTGTGTTCTTCAGCCAATTAGCCTTTGGAGGTTTTTAGCATCACCAACAATGACTAAGTCAAATTAGCTAATCAAGCAGTCCTGGTATCATCAAGAAATCACCTTTTGGTATGTATAATTATGTTACTCATAGCTATGGGTCTTATTCTCCTTCATATATTTTTAATCAAGAACAAGCTTCTTCTAGAATCATGTCAAGTAACAAGGATGCAGATGGTCATGAGCTATACCAGTCTTATGCCTAGTCTCCCCAATATGTCATATCCCATGCTCAACCTGATCTTATTTTCACCTTCAAAAAAGCATTGCTGGGATTTAAAAAATATGTGTTAGAGCTTGACAAGAAATTCCTTGTCATGGCATCCATCAAGTAAGGGATGTGGTAGATTTGATTAAAAAGTGAGTGGGATCCCATTAAAAGGGAAAATTAGCAAAGGCTTACATATGATATGATGGATGTGTGTGGATTGATTGCATTTCTAGAAGAGAAGTTAAGCATTCATGAGAGACAGCCTTACCAAGTCTATCAAAATGCCTATCCACCACCACAAAATCTAGATCAGGCATACGCCACCCCTGTTCATGAGCAAGGTCAAACCTGTCAAGGTCATTTCCCCAATAATGTAGCATCTATGATAGTAGCAAGGGAAGAAGACTCCAAACCCTCACTTTCCCCTCAAGTCCCTTCCACTATTCCTCAAGAAGCTTCTTGTTTTTCATCATAGCCTTCCTCCTTATCCCTTTTCAGAGAAGAATATGTTTTAGAGGAAGTGAATGAGTATGCAAAGGAGTGTGCTCAATTAATGGCTAATCAAGAGGATTCCATAAATACAGATGAGGAGTAAATCACCATAGAAGCACCCTTTGATGAACAAGAGGACAAGTCACAAGTTTTTGTCTTAACCTCTGATGAGGAAGAGATCATTTCTAAATTTTTTTCACTTTGCAAGAAGATATGGATGAGCATGGACACTCCATTGACCAAGTCATTGAGACAGGTGACACGATCCTTTAAGAAGGCTATGAAATAGTCAGATGTGGAGAAGATAACTTTGAGACTCAACTGAGTATGCAGAAGGGATGCCAGCTTTCAGATTTATCCTTTCAAGATGATGAAATAAAGATAAAATTTGAAGAAGATAAACCAAAAGATAAGGGATATAAAAAGGCATACAGTGAAGAACCAATAGCCAACAATTTCTTGATGACACATGATAGCATGAAGAACTAGTATTTAACGGGCCTTCAAGGACAAGAAGAGTTTGTGGGTGTCAAACACATGTTTTACTTAGACTCGTTCAAGTGTAGGCAAATCCATGTGGCTAGTGTAGAGGACATTTCATCAAAGATATACCTGTTGCAATCACTAGTATGGAAACATAAATTGGCTTGTCATAAAGAAGATGCTAGACAATTCATTTTTGATCCTAGAGGGAAATAAGGATGATTAATTAATGTAGTTAGGTAGTTTCCCATTCCCACATTGTTTTGTTTTCCATTTTTTTCTTGCTTTTATTTTAAAATAAGCATTTCAAAAGTAGAGTTGGCATCTTAGAAGTTTTATTTCTTTAAAATTTTGCGGCATTAAATGCTTCCCCAAATCTTTCGAGATCACTAAGGTACCTTGCACCGCAACTTGCATAGCATGTCCACCTCATTGTTTCTTGAAGATTGAGTAGGATTTGCTAATAATCACTTGAATTTAATGCCATTTGGGACTTGATAGGCCCATAAATATCCCCTAGCAAGTTTTAAAGTTTACAAACTCTCAATCATTTTTGCACCTATGAAAATATCCTGCTCATTATGATTATTAGCACCTAGTAAAATTTTGCTTCAGCGAGCATGTTTCTATCTTACACAAGGCTCATACCAGTTATTATACAAGAGATATAGAGATGGTGGGAACATCATCTTCAAAACAAGGAACGGGGACACCTAGATATCTTGATAGTTTATTGGCTAGTAAATCATACACTGTAACTCATGCACAACCACCAAGAAGCTATCCGAGAACCAGAGTCCTGGGAGTCGATCAAACCAGTGACCCTTCAAAGGTAAAGGATTATGAAGATGGAATCATGGACCTAATCTTGCAAAGAGCCAGTAGCAAGAACCTAAGAGAAGGGGCACACCAAAGGTGTCTTCAAAGAGCTAGAGCAAGGCAATATGAGACATTTGAAATGAGAATATGGACCTTAAAACTAGCTCAATTCATTGTCCCAGCCATGTATCTACGCCCTGATGTGATCAAATTATGCGTAGAATTGCTCCATACACAATCTTACACCATCCAATAGGGTCCCTTCATGCTACAAGTCACCCCACAAGCTATCAGGGACATGCTATCCTTGCAGTATGAAAATAGTGCTACATTCCCCACCATTGATAAGATGCAAAGGATGTGGGCAAATGTCAACACTCAAACAAGGTTTTTGAGGTCTGAGTTACAAATGGCTGATGGTGATACAATGGTACCCACACTCCCTACATCAAGAGATCAATTCACACTCACTAGCTAAGATGTGCTATCAATGATGGCTCTCATATTTGGCATGAAGGATGACACGGTGGTATATGCAGAGAAAATGGCCATCCTTTTCAGGCTAAATATGGTCGACAGGACACAAGAATATCAACTTGACTTCTCAAAGCACATCACCTTTTCAATCATGGAGTAGCTGACCTAGTTCAGATCAAAAGGGGTATTCAAGTAATCCTCCTTTTTGTTCCATCTCATACTACATCATAACCCTGACCTTTTCACCCATTATATGAATTTGAACCTATATGACCTAGCTTTTGACCCCCAAAAGACCATTCTTATGTTTGCATGGACACATGTTTTATCAAAAGCTAGTGACTCATATGATTTTTGGGAGTTGTTTGTTACCCCTGTTCTTCATTGCCTTAGCCCTGAGCCTATCATAAACAAGTTATTTCCAAGTGTTACGAACCTCCTAGTCATTTGTCCAATCCCATGTGACTTCTACTTTAGGTCCCGTCACACGATCATAAGGGTTCATGGATTTTGTGGAGAACCAGTGTTGCTACCAAAGACCTTAACTCTTAGGTTGGCATTCCTAGAAGTCACCAGGTAGGTGTTGGTAGTTGATAATGAGTATGGCTCTGAGAAGAAGAAGAGGAAAATGTACAATCTCTCATGGATGGTAAGCAATGTAAGCCTAGAGCCAGAGAGGTTGAGACTATGCTACTGAGGAAGCTAGCCTTCCTGGGGTTCTTATTAGTTGAGGACAAATGGGTTTACAACCCAACTGATTACATAGCTTCCATGGTAAGGACAAATAGGATTGGAGCTAGGATTATGCATGAAGGCTGCCCTTTTTGGGAGACCAAGAAAAACCCTGTTGAAGATGCCCCTGGTCTCTATGTTGAACTAATAGATTTGCCCCTACCACAAAATAGGCCATGGGAAACCTTCTATGATAAATAAAGGGATTATGATCCCAAAGTTAGGATGACTTCTAGTTTGAGAAGGATGCTGAGGAACAAAGGTTGGGATGTAGAGAAGATTGAGGCCTATTGGAAATATAGGTAGGAAATTTCCAAAACCACCCATGCTTTTAAAGGCATAGATTTAGATGAAAGATGGGAAGAACTCTGGGATGAGTGGCATCCCTCCCCTACATCTATCCCAAAAACAAGCCAAATGCTAACACTCAGGGTAGAGCAGGAAGCTAGAGCAAGACCAAGCCAGCAGTTGCAAACCTCAGAGCAAGCTGCAACTACCATAGAACAACAAAGGGGTGTAGTGTCATCACCACCAAAGGCTTCCCCATCATCAAGAGTGATTTATGTCCCTAGTTTTCCACATGTGCCACTAGCAATAATAGAGGTAGAAGGGAAACAAACACAACCAGAGGTAGAAACACCTAGGAAGAGAAGGAGGGTGTAGTTCTACTTGGATTCTGAGGAGGAAGAGGAGCCTTCATAGCACCCAGTGCAGAGCATTACAACTTCCCCTTAGGTAAGTATTACTCCTCCTCCTCCCTCTCAATTTGTCCCTTTCCCTATCGGTGTGATGCCTCCACCCAGTCAGATGACACCTCTTGCCACTGCTGCCATTCCCATTTCACAATTCACCCCATCATCAATACCTCAGGCCCTAATATTACCCCATTTCTCCCCTTCTATTCCTAGAAAGATGCCCCTACAGCTCACCCCTAGCCAACCAATGGCTATCCAATATGGCCTACCATAGGGATTTCCTTTCGAAGGAGGGCATATTATATTCCCTTCCACCTTCTAGACGCAGGCTGATGCTGCTAGGAAGGCAAGAGAAGCTTGACTAGAGAAAAAGAGAATTAAAGAGAATAAAGCACCGATTGTCCCACATTTGAGGTCATAATTTGACCCCATCCAATAGTAGCCGATGATGACCCATTTATCACCCAACATTGCCAAGCCGAGTGAGCAAATGCAGTCAGAGGACTATACAATGAACGCAGTGGCCATTGACATGTCCCTATACAAGCCCCAAGACAGAGTTGAGCTATTGACTGAATTGACTTCTACAGTCATAGAAGATTATTTGAAGAAATCAAAAAGACTACAGAGGATGGAGGCCAATTTGGCCAAAGCAAAGGCAAAGTTTAACAGTTTGGCTAAAGAGATAAATAAGAGAGATAATGAAATAGCTAGTCTACATAAATAGTTGCAAGATACTATTTCCCTCCAGACTCAATAGACAGTTTAGGCCCAAAATGATTCATTGAAAGCAGAGCTCACACTTGCAAAAGATGTAGCAATAGCTCTTAGGCAAGAGAATGCAGCGTTGTAAGGAAGAGTCGAAGGACTTTAGCTACAAGTTAACCAATCACAACAAATGTTGTGGGAGGAACAAAATAATGCTATGGCTTTGCAAGCCTAGTTCCAAGTAGAGCAATAGAGGACAGTGTAACTAACAATTGAGCTAGCCAATAGGCCAAGAGGTGTCAGAGTAATGCAATTGGGGAAGGATCTCTACGAGTCAGCATGGGAGAGAATCTCTTTAGAGATTATCTAGCTCAGGACATTTCTCACCTTCCTACTTAATGCACAGCAATTGTGTGAGAGGGTGGAGGATTCAATACAAAACACTCTGACCACAGTCTCTAAAAGAGTCATGGACTCCCATTCATTACTGTAGAAGCTCTATGACACAATGGATGCAACATTGGCAGCCATGGGGATCCTTGATAGAATGGCTGCGACAAAATAGGTTAATGAGGTGCTCAATTATGAGGCCACAGCCAACAATTACAAAGACTATCTCGAAGTCGTGAAAGAAGGCATCGATGAGATGAGACACCATATTGAAGATCTGGTGCAACTAGGCCTTCCTTATTTTTGGATGCAAAGATGGTGCTAATGGTGGACCAAATTAAACCATTACTGCTGGCCAAACAAAGGGATCAAATAGTTTTCCAGAGCTTGCAGGATGATTCCTCAGTCTCAGAAGTTAAAACTATTTTGGTTCTTATTTTTTGGCTAGAATTCAAACTAAAAGCTATGGTCCAAATCTTGCAAGCCTTTTTGCATAAGGATATCATTAACCTTGATTTGGCTTTCATTGAATTATAGAAAAAGCAAGGGTTATCTGACCATGAGTGGTCCATCTACCAGACATCACTTTTGAAGCTGTAAAATTTTGAAATTTTGATAGAGCAGGAGTCAGGTTCTTTTTTGAGCAAGCTCAAAAGTCCTAGGGGTCACTAGTAATTGTAGAGTAATTTTTACTCTATGTCATATTTTAATTGTTCAATCGAGCACTACAATTTTAGTTCGTGCACACCTTGGACATAGCGGAAAAATTTTGAAGTAGAAGGCGGGTTCATTTTTTCCTAAGTGTCAAAGTGTAATGGATGCTGCCAAGTGTCATCCTCCAGCATGGGTCATTTCCCCCTTTTGTTTCTTTCATTTCTTTTTTGCCTAAGTATCAAATTTAGGTGGAAGCTACGAAGTGTCACTTTCCAAAACACAGAGCTGGCTAGCTGGCATCCTCTGAGCCCCTTTTCGTAACTTTCAAGAAGGCTGCAGAATGTGCCACGTATCTAGTAGTAGCTAAGTAGAAGTCATCACGTGTTAGCATCTGAAAGACTTTGGTTCAACACAGAAAGGCATCGTCTTATTTTTCTTAAGCACCATAAAGCGGTGGATGCTGCCAAGTGTCATCCTTTGAGCCCCTTCTTACTCCATCCTCAAAAAAAGTGGAATATGCCACATACCCCTAGCAAGAGAAGTGGAAGATGCCATGTATCTTCCTAGAAGTAGTGGAGGTCACCACGTGTCAACTTCCTAGAGATTGTCTTTGAGCTTCATTACCAAATGAGATTGTGGTGGGTCCCGAGTGTCAACATGCAAAGATTGCCACGTGCATCCATCCCCTCCTAAAAAGTTGCTTGAGTAAGGGATGAAATGAGTTTTATTTTGTTACAACTACTAATTATCGAAGAAGTGGATGGCGACAGGTGTCGAAGGTGGAGCATTCCTGAGAAGAATATAGAGAAAGTGGAAAGCACCAAGTGTCATTCTCTAGTGCCTTCTAGACCATAAAGAGAATTTTCATGGATTGACTAAGTGTTCTCTTCTGTTTCAATAGAAAAAAGTATCTATTTATCTATTATAGCAAAGATGGAGGGAAACTTAGTGAGAGTTATTCCTGGTAGATAGGACAGTGCACTGGGTAAATTCTTGGGGCTTGCAAGCATTAAAGCACCATCTATTTATCTCCTATGGGCAGAGGTAGAGTAGATAGTTGAGTGGCCAAATAGGTGATGGAATGAGAAATTTAGGTGTGAAGGGAGGTACTAGACATGAATCACCATGTCATAGTCAGGGCAGTTCTTGATAAGACTAGGATGCATCTGAGGCATTGAAAGCATCGTCTATTTTGTCCCCTGTGAGGAAAGGACAAAGAAGAATTGTGTGGGAAAGGGGATGATGGAAGGATTGATCTGAGGCTATAAAATAAGAATAATTTTAAGACTCAAGGGGGGATTTTTCCATAGTTTTAGACTTGATAGAGTTTTTGACCAGTAATATCATTTGCTCTTGTCTCAATTTTCTTGAGTTGTAAAGTTGATATAATTGTGCATGTTTCTGTGCCTTTTATGTGGCTGAATGAATTAAGAAGATTGAGGTCCATGCCTTGTTTGATGTTATCTATGTCATTTCCAAAGTTAGTTTATACTGTAGATTCTCTAGAGTTGTGATTAGGAATGTCATTTGCTTTTGTCTCATTTTTATTAAGAAGATTGAACACTATGCCTTTGTTGACATTCTTTGTATCTTAGCAAAAGAACTCCCTATTGTGAGCCTCTGTTTGTGTTATTCCAATCTTTTACATTGATCATGCACTTGTCTACTCTTAAATGTAATTGAATCCTATAATAGTCTCACTGTGCTCAGGTTAGGACTAGGATTACACTTAGGCACATCGCCATAGTTAGGTTTCATTTCCTGCATTTGCATTTATGTTTAATCTCCTATCCCTTTTCCCCAACACCCAATGCAAAAGAAGAGACCAACTTCTCTAAAATATGGAGGTTGTTTCAAGCCACATTGTCCCACAGCTTGAAACATCCCATTGTTGATTGATTAAGATCAAGCACAATTTTAAATCATCAACAATTTCCATTCCAAACTATTCTAAAACTAGACTAACATATTAAAAATATCAAAAGATAGAGAGCAAGGAAAAATAAATGATGATATTTATTTGTAGAAGACATAGATCTAATTCTATTGAGTAGACAAATCCTTTATGAAAACCAATATTTTCATGGCCAATATAGCACACTAGAAAACAAAGATAGTACAAGAGTCTGAGGACAAGTTAATTAAAGCAAATGGATGAAAATAAAACCACCACATACATGTGAAAGCAATGAATATCACTTCATAAATATTTTAAATAGAAGGTAAATCATTAAATATCATTGAGATTCATCACATACCTAGGTGAAATACAAACAAATTTCCACACAACCTCATCTCATACAAAGGAAAAAACTAACTAGAAAATAGGAAAATGCAAAAAATGGGGGAGGGTCTAGCTCATAATATTATTTCCCAATTTATAAAAATTATCCATCCCTTAACCCAATAATGAGTTGGTTTTATATATAAATCCTTCCCAAAGACTCACCCAGGTTTCCCCCCAAAATTTATTGTAATCCTTAATGGGATCCATCCACCAGATCTTAAAGAGGGAAGATGTTCCACGAGGTCCTTAGAGGCCACAATAAATTTATGGTAGTAGCCAGTTTTAAGAAAACACATCATGAATACTGACCATCTTATTTTTCAAGATAATGATAATAAAACTACACCAAAAAATGTGAATAGGTTTTATGTCATCCAATCATAATAGTTGAACCTTATATTATTAAGAAGAGGGTGAAACTAGTTTTCCAATTTTGTAAAAGGCAAGTTAAATGTATCAATAGTTTAAAAGTTATGGCTAAAAAACTAACTAGCACTCAAATTCTAAGTGGAATTATTTTGTATGTATATTTCTCACATGTGCTTTGGATCCCATTTTTATTGTATTAAGTAGGGATGTTGGGATTTTTCATTTAGAAAATTACTCCTCTCCAAGTTGGTGTCTCTTCTCTCCCACCCAATCTTACAAAAGTGGAACAATAAATATCATATTTCCTAAAAATAAATATGAAATTTAAAATCATCATAAATAAATTATGATGTAAAATTTTTTAATATTTTAAAATTATCCATATGAGACTCCTAAAAGCAATATGTCACTGACATCAACCACTCGATGCCATTGATGGCTCATAAAAATCTATTGCTTAAAAGTTATGAATAAAAATGTACTTCTATAAAGTTTAGTGCTTTAAGCAATACATTATGAATAAATGTTAAATTATTAAAAAAATTAATAAAAAATAATATATTAAATTATTTAACACTTTCATGCTCAATATACACACCCAGGACAAAGTTTAAACATGTTTTGCATTTTTTCATGATCTCTTTACTTATCTTCATGTTTTTCATGCTCAAATTTTTGTGCCCTTATGCACTAAACTTTCACACCCTTATATGCCAAAATTTCATGCTCTTATGCACTAGACTCGCATGCCCTTATGTGTTGTAATTTCATACCCTTCTATGTTAGACTTTTATGCCCAAAAATGGAGGTCAAGAAATTCATTTTTGGGAGAAGTGTTATATATGAAAATTAATGACTCAAACATGGTTGATGAAATGGAGAGGTCTTTAGGACCTAAAAATGAAAAAAAAAAACCAATATATGTAAAAAATATGGTAACATATGGGAAAAAAAAACCTCACTTATGCACAAGCAAGGTGGACCCAATAAGACCACAACAAAAAGAGGTACCTTAATTTTAAATTAAAATTAGGGTGTGTTGGGAAACTAAAAATAAATGGTGAATCTGTTGAAAAATATTCATGAGAATTTCATAATGATTAGAAACATGTCAACAACACAATCTTTCGCTGAAAAAATTTCATGAAACATGAAACAACTCATGAAATAATAAGAAGGGAATGACTACAAAACTACATTAGATATTCACAATGACCAGTGTGTGCAAATGTATTCATTCCATTTCTGAAATTTACAAGAAATACTTATTATAGTTTAGATCATCAAGATAGTGAATTTTGCCTTGGAACTTATACCTGGACATCAACCCACTACTAGATAGATGTTTATATCCCTAATAGAGTTATATATGATCCCACTCAAAACCTTAATTTGCTACCAATTAGGCATCCATAGCCCTTATAGAGGTTAATTGAATCATACATAAATTTATTTTTTTGGATAATAGATTTCTTTTTTTTTCTTTTACTTTTGCCTTTTATTGAGCATCTCAATCATAGTTTAGGGACCACTATAGAAAATGAAAGGTAAAATTATACATTTTTCACTCTTAAAACTTGGTTTCAACAATTTTTTCCAAACAAATACATATATAAGTAAAGTGAAATTTTTTAAATTTTTTGAGAGAATATCCTCATAATTCAAATGGCTCATCCAAACTCATCAGGACACAAAATAGTTCAAAACACACACAATAACTTAAACCTTTGAAATTGACCTAGAAAAATAATCTTGAGCTAAGAAGTACTAAGAATACTTAAGAATATAACATCATTAATGCTTCATACATATAGATGTTCCTTAATTCTTATTTTAATAAATGAATTATCATAGGGTAAAATAATCAGGATATACCCAATGATGAAAGTAGGGAAAGTAAGAAAGCAATCCTAGACTAACAACAAGAGTAGTAAATGAAATCATAAAAGTAAAGTAGTAAATTAAAATATAAAATAAAAAAGAACTTATTTATTAGATTCTAAAAATATAATTTAAACCTTTAAGTAATGATTGAGTAACTACCCATTTATAGTCCATAGAACATCCTCACTAGTTAGACACCTTAGGCAAAATGTATTCTCACCTAAGATTTCATAAATTTGGTAGGGAACCAACCACAAGGCATCAACAATGTCATGTTGTCCCTTTTTCTCATAAGCCTTATCCTATAGAAGTACTAAATTAGAGGTCCAAAAATATTTCACTTGTTATGACTTGTCAAACCAATGTTTGACAACTCCTTGATGTTTAATAAAGTGCAATAGAGTTGTATCATGTTTTTATTCTAATTGTATCAATTTTAGGAGGATAATTTATATTTTATCATTTGTCTCAAGGTAATCTCTCATGAATTAGAAGGTAGGAATTATCATGTTCATAGGTAAGATATAGTATTGGCAATAAATGAGATGATATGGTGATGTGGTTAGAGAATATTTTATTTGAGTCCTATCAAACCACAATGAAAATTTTAAAATGTTATGCCAATCCCTAGGATTCTTTTCCAGGACTTTATTAATTACATTAACCAAGTTTTTATTTATTGATTAAGCTAACTTACTCTATTTTGGATAATAGTTGGATGAAAACTTAAGTATTACCTAATTTTTGTATTCCCATTTAGTAAATTGGAGAAAGGAGAAGGTGAGACCATTATCACATACTAGAGTGAATAGAAACCCAAACCTAGTGACAATATGCTCTTCAGAGAAATTGGTTACCATGTTGGTTGTGCAATTTTTGAATTCTTGAGACTCAATCCAATAGGTGAAATATTTTTTATAATAAATAACTTGTGTCCTAAAGATGAATTGGCATTAATAGCTCCAAAAAATTATAATCCCCATTTTTTGAATGGTTGATCCTCAATAATCTACTATGATGGCATGGCTAGGGTGAGTTCTCTATACATAGTAAATTGGTAGGTATAACAAATATAAACATGGGCATGTGCATCTTAATAAAAATGTAGCTAATAATAGCCTGATCTAAGTATTTGGTGGGATATGGCACTACTAGAACCATGACTAGTTCCATACTTCCCATTGAAGTCCTTGAGTACTTCAGTTACTTCTTCTTTATTTAGGCATCTCAAATATATGACTTCATGTTTTTTTTGTATAGTATACTTGATTTTATAATGAAATGGTAGTGCTTCAAGTGAAATGATCTTATTTGAGTGGGGTTAGCATGATTTAGACACTCATTGTTCAACAAATAATAAATTATGTCTTGGTACCAATCATCATTTTTTATGTTTTGTATTATATACTATTGGTAAATAATTTGTGGATCCACTTCATTTATTTCCTAGTTAAGTTATTGACCTCTCACTATCTTCATTTTTTGGATATCGAGGTCAAAATCTTGAAAAATATTCATCCACTTAGCACACTATTTGCTTTGCTCATTTTGCATCAACATTACTTTGACAACTGAGTCAAGAACAATAGTAAATACTTTGATACATAAGATGTAATAAATGAACTTCTTGACTACTTTGATCAACATGAAATCTTGTTTTTAAATATTTAAATACCTTAGTTCAAAAAAATTTAGTGTAGAACTCATTAATGAGATAATTTTCTCATCTCCAACTTCTTTTCTATCTATCAAGATAACGACACTTGAATGTTTTGAAGTGAAAGAGTAGATTTAGAATGGATAAGCTTAGTTAGGATTGATAAGCACTAGTGTGTTCGCAAATAATTTTTTTTTATCTCAGTGAAAGATGATTTTGCTTCATTAATTCATTAAATCCTAGCATCTTTATTCAACATGTTGTTCAATGGTCAGACTATCTATATGAATCCTAAAATGAAATTACTCATAAAATTGATTGTACCAAAGAATGAATTCAATTATTTTTTACTATTACTATATGGAATTTTCATAATTTCCTCCACTCTTTCTATATCTATATAAATTATTCTCTCTAAGATGATGTGACACAACAAATTTCCTTCAGTCACCTAGAATATACACTTCTTTGAGTTTAAGGAAATACCATGCCCTCTACACATTTGAAACACCATTCTTAAATCCTTCACATGGTCTACTTGGTTCTCAATTGTTAGAAAAGATATTTAGACCATCCATTTAAATGAAAATTTATTTTCCAATGAGATCCTTCTATGCAATATCCATGACACGTTGGAAAGTATCACTCGTATTGATTAGGCCTAATGACATTCTTTTGTATTTTAATGTACCCCATTTTTTTTGTAAATTATGTCTTGATTTTGTCCTCGTAACTGACTATGATTTGATTATAACATAAATACCCATCAATAAATGACATCATTTATGAGTCATTTACTATTTGCAGTACTTCATCTAGTGGATGTGATAGGTAGTAATATTTATTTAAATATTTATTCAGGTTCTGTAAGTTTACACAAAGTTAGATCTATCCATTACTCTTTAAAACTAGCACCAAATTAGCCAACCAAGTGGAGTGCTTGATAGGAAAGATGATATTTTCTAAAATTAGCTTTTATATTTTTTTGAAATCAAAGATTCCAATAATGGCTTTACTAGTATTTGTCTCTGACAAAATGGTTTAACACTTGGCTTAAGAGGAATAGTGTCCATCAGAATGTAATTATTGAACACTTTCAAGTCCTCATAATTCCATGCAATATTATCTCTAAATTCCTTTAAGGCTTGTACAATCCCTTGTATTTCATCTTGGGTAGAATTAGTGCCTAAAATCACACTTTTTTATTCATTCACATTACCCTAATTGTAATGTTCATGTGGAATACCCTTAGTGGGGGTTATTTTTCTTTCTTACCTTAGTAATCCATGTTGAATATAATATCTAGTGAAACCAAACCTTTTAGTATGTTATTATTTTTTAAATTGATTACTCCTTCTTCATCTAGCTTGAACTACCTTTTATCATCTTCATCAATAATCTAAGATTCAAATATATCAGTGTTGGTGATGAAGTCAATGATATGATGATCATAATTTAATACATAAAAGTTCCTAATGTTGTCATGGATGAAAGGAGTAGAGACTAACTCCACTACGAATCTCCTCAACTTAGAGTCATAAATCAGTTACAATGTGATTGTAGATGTTGTTAATGCATCTATCATATACTTTATTCTATGGGGAAATGTTTGGATGTTGAATGAATTGAAATATTTAATTAAATTCCATACTTTATTGCACTACTTGGAAAGATGCTTGTCATTACAAGCATAGTGGATTATAATTTTATTGACCACCATTTTTGAATCACCAAAAACCTTCAAGTTCTTGACCTTATTTCTAACAATGAATTAGAGAACATGAACTAGTGCCTCATATTCAACCACATTATTTGTGCATGCAACTTGCAATCATAAGGCTAGAAAATATGACTTTACTCATGGGTTGATGAGTTAAAATCTAGAAGTACACCCTATTTTTGACTTATATCCATCAAAATTTTGGGTTCATAAGTTATCTTTACTTGTGCATATTGAAATATGAAAGGTAGATGTTGTTGCAATGTTGACCTATTTTTATTTTTATCCACCCTTAACATGCATACATTTTGTTCTTATAATGATAATTACCTTATGGGCTAATATTCAGTATTTTAAGTAAGCATTGAGCCATTTTTAATGGTGATATACTCATTATGGGAGCTTATAGGTACCTTGCCTTCACTTGTAACTTCATGTTCCAATTTGATGATTTTTTCATAGGCATGTCTAGTGATGACATGAGTTATTGATAGCCTAATTTGATACTTAGATCAACTTATTATACCTTATTACATTCAAGGTTAGTATAATGGTATGAAGATATCTTAGGTGCATAGAGAAAATCTTCTTCATATAGTTGTTCCAACTCTGACTTGTCTTGTATGGTCAATGTGTTGATAACAAAGTCTTCATAAGCTTCCTTCTTAATCTCCTAAACAATAGGCTCAACCTTTTCATAAGTTATCTCATTTATCTTTTTATATTTTTTTATTAGACGAGTCATTATGGGCTCTATTTAAATTATGATATGTTTGGATGTGTCATGCCATGGGAGCCACATACGGGAGAAATCGGTCTCCATGTATCCATTTAGCATTGTAGATTAATACCTATTGATAAGAATTCCATATGTTTTACATATATTAGCCACTTGTATGTCAATGAACTACTACATTTATGGATTAGATTCTAAGTACATGCAAATGTTTTTGAGTTCACCAACCACCTTGACTTCATATTTGTCCAATTAGATAAACTTTATAATTGACTTTGCATGAGTTAGACCCAACTACTAGAAAATGACATAAGGCATCATGTTACTTGAAGCACCTGAATCCACTAAAACATTATGTAAGTTTTTTCTAAATTTTTGAATTTTTATTAAAAGAGAGGATTTTTAATAATTTATTTATAAATGGCAACATGAACATCAAATGTTATACTAATTTCTCTCCCTTTAGGACTAGATAAACATTTTAACACCAAATAATTTTGATTAGAAATATAAAGTAGATCAAACATAGTTACATTAGACTTAGTTTTCATCAGGCATTTTATAATTTTGTATCTAAGCTTGTTTTATTCTATTAGTTTCTTAGATTGTGAAGGTGTAATAGTATTCTTGGGTTGATAAGAGGTATTAGGTCCTTTAGGCAAGTAAGGGATATTGCTTGAATTCTCATCAAGTGGAACCTAAATGTTGTTCATAAGAGTAGATGTAGTCAAAGTATTTTTCAATTTACTCCTCAACTAGTCATTATTTCCCCTTTAGAATTATTTAAATGTGTGGACTTCATCCAAGTTATCCTAAAGCTCATTATCACTCTTAAATAGAAAATTGTACATTTATAAGACTTGAGAGGTATCCAAATTATCTCCACTTTGGTTTGGGTTATTATTTTAAGGTATAGGTACTATCTCAAGTTTATCCATCTCATTTTAGAAGATGTTTGTTGCCAATATGAAATTAGCACAATTTATCCTAGCATGATCAACTATGTTATGCAGCCTACACTAGGTGGGAAAGGCTAAATAAACCATGTTCATTGAGTTTTAAACACTAATATTATTTTGGTTTGTGTTGTCTAGGGGGCCAGGCATGTTTCCATTATTGGGCCTAGTGTTAAACTACCTATTAGTTATTTGAAAGTTATAATTAATATTTTGAAGTGGGTTATGTTGATGCAGTGGATTGCACCTGGGGCAGGAGGCTGAGCTCCTGCCTTCCACACGCAACAATGGAAACTCCTCTCTCACTTGTGAGACTAACGAAGCTAGAGGGGAGAGTCTCTATGTAAGGGCTAGCTCCCTTTGATGCACTTGAGTTGTTCCAATAAGTGCTAATATAGGTATATAGATATATAATGGGGGGGTGAAAAGGGAGAAGGATTATAGGAAAACAAAACTACTCTAAAAGAGGTGATGCAACAAATAATTCAACCTTCTCACACTCACACTTGAAGTTAGAAAAACACATACGTACACTTCAAACTGGCAGAAGAACTAGGCTACAAGAAGCTTATTAGGGAGGCTTTAATAGAAAACACAAAAAATAGGGACTCACCAAAGGTGTTATAGAAAGGCACACTGTATAGTAACTTCTCTATCTCTACACTTCCAAATATGACTCTCCTTGTCACCTGTAAGATGGCACCTTATAGACACCAGGTGTGTTGGTGTTAAACCTATGGAATCATTAAAAAGCAATGACTAAACACAAACTATCACTTAGACACACACAGAGGTATCTAACTAGAATAGAGGTAAAAATGCGTTTATTGATTTCAGGTGAAAATTTTCCAGGGCTTCACCTTACAAATGTGGAATAAGATTTTCAAATGACAAGTCTACAATATATAGAGGAAGAAAGGAGGCCTTTCAGCACCCTTTTTACAAGTGACCCATGTGCTTCCTGAGCATTGGGATGAGGAAGCCACCTAAAGATAATGTTGTGTTGGCTCCTATCAAGATTCAAAATTATGAGCCACACCATTTGCCTACTCATCAATGCATATTGAAGAAAAACAAGTCACGCTGTTCACTGTTGGTGCCTCTTGATGATTGCATGGTAGGTACTATGTCAACCAATGGAATAACTCCTTAAACTGACACTTTCTTGTGCCACTTGGATCACTTCATCTACTATTATGCTTGGCCATTTTTCCTCTTATATCTCCTTCATCCCTCGAGCTATCTTTTGCTACTCCTTTGGCTCTTTGGCTGAGAGCTCATCCACTTCTAACATGTGTCACAGTCTGCTACTTTGAAACTTAAGAGACACTTTGAAATGCAAACATCAACACATGGTAGCTTTTGCTAAGCTAATAATGGGATGTGGTAACATTTGCTTATCTTAGAGGGTCCTTCGAGAGTCAGGCAGAAGTTGACACGTGCTCACCTCTACCTATTATTTCTACTTAACTTAGAGGCTTTGGAAGTATTTTTTGAGATTTTTGTGGAAGGTGACACATGGCCACTTTCACAGAACCTTTAACTACCTTAGAAAAACTTTTAAGGACCTTTTTTTTGGTTTTCATAGATGTTGACACTTGGTAGCTTCTGCTGCATTTAGCAATTCATTCAGGCCCACCACAGTCTTCTCTTTGAATAATGAAGCAAAAGGAGAAACCCACGAATGCTGACACTTGTCAGCTTCTGTCAAGCCTTATAGGGGACACGTGGCATGTTTTGCTGCTCCTAAAAAGCATGTCAAAGTCTTCCACAGTTGCCACTTGGTGCCTTCCACGCTTTGGCTTTCCTAGTGTAAAATTTGACGTTCTCGGGCCCGTCATATTTTGAAAACCAATAGCTAGTCTATTTCCTTAAAATTGATGACTTTCAAGACGTCACCGTCTTGAGCAATTTCATCAGGTCCTTTTCTATGGGTTTTCTGCTTTGAGGTTTTTCTTGTGGACAAAAAATTTGCAAGAATTGTCCTGGTGGTTGTTACTCCTTGGCTCCTTTTGTCTTCGGGTCCTTTGGTTTCTCTCTCGGGTGGTGGCCTTCCTCTGAATTCCTTCAGACTTTTTGTCTAAAGGAACTCCTTTGAATAAATTTTTTGAAAGAATTCGGCCTCAAATAAAATTTTGAAAACTTACCCTTCGGTAGCCTTTGAAATGCTCCCTACCCTCCGCAAGGGCTTTTGGACTCAGAACTACCCTCCACAAGGGCACATGCCCTTCAGCTTTGGGATGCCCCCTTGAACCAAGCCGTTGAACTGACCTATTAAACCAAAAATGGTTCAACAGTTCAATGATTCAACACTACACACCGAGCCTTTATTGAACCACGCCTTTGAACCATTCACTTGAACCACTAGTTGAACTGGATCAATGGTTTAATGCTGTGCACCGAGCCCTTTGAACCAAGCTCATTGAACCATCTGATGAATTGAGTGTTTGAACCAAATGATGAATCCACCGATTGAACCAAGGCAATTGAACCAATTAGATTGAACCAAGTGATGAACTTTCTAATGAACCAAGTGGATTGAACCAAGCGATGAACCGAAGGTGTTGAACCAATTCAATGGTTCAAAGGTGCTAAATTTTAGAAAGATTATGTCATTGAACCACTCTTCCAACCTTAAGGAAAAGTGTCTTCTAAACCATTTTAGCCCTCTTTCCTTATGAATTTATTCAGACAAGAGTCCGAAGAAGCTTTGCAAAACAATGCACTCTCTGAACTAGGTCGTCATCTGTCAAAAGATTACACCTATAGAGTTTATAGAAAAAATCACTACTGAGTCCATAGAAATTTGTAGAGTCCGTAGATATTCCACTTGCAGAGTCTGTAGAAATTCCTAGACTTGTGCAAAATAAAAAATAAAATGGCCTAAAACATTAGAGGAAAAAGGGGACTAATTTTTTGCCTATTAGACCCAAAAATGGTCAACAAATTGGTGACTCCCAGTTGAAACATACCTGCTATGCTTAGAAGCGAGTTGCCTCAAAATCCATTGGGCATGGGGTCATATTGTAACTTAAAGATCAGAAATAGCTCTGATAAATCTAGAACCAATCACGAAGATTTACCTCAAAAGGAAACAAAAACACACACAAAGCTAAGAAAACTACTAACATGTGCAGAAAGAACTTAGGGAAAATAAGAGAAAAGCAAGGAAAAATATATACATGATGGAGAAGGGGCTCAGTGGTAATGCTTAAGATGTATCCCATTAACTGGGATATATAGTTCTTCACCATCCAACCTAGAGAGTTGGAATGCATTATGCTACTTACACTGAGTGATTACGTATGGGCCACTCCATAGGGCATCAAAATTTGCATGCTTTCCAGGCTTAGCTCAATCTTCATCCCATTTCAAGACAATGTCTCCTTCAGAGAAACCTTTTGATGAAGATTTCTTGTCGAAGTGTCTCTTCACTTGCTATTGGTAGCTGGTCATAGAAGCCATAGCCTAGTCTCTTGCCTCTTGGAGTTCCATTAGCTCACATAATCTAACTTCCATGCTATTTCCTTCTTCTAATTGGAGCTGGCGAGCAAGATCCAAGGCTGGCAACTCAAGTGAAATGGGGAGCCTAGCTTCCCTTCCATAGACAAGCATGTATGGAGAGTTGCCAATTGCCCTCTTTGGGGTGACCCTATCCACCCACAAGGCTATTTTCAACTTGGTATGTCAAGTCCTGTAATTTTTCTCCATGGTCTACTTGATGATCTTGATCAGGTTCTTATTTTTAGACTCAGCCAGTCCATTCCCTTGTGGGTAGTAATTAGATGAATTGTTGAGATATATACCATATCTCAACGCCCATTCACTTATTTTGGTTCCTAGAAAAACTAATACATTATCTGAGATTATGGTTGCTAGAATCCTAAACCTCGCCACCAAGTCCTCATAAAAATCTAGGACCGCACTTTGATTTGCCTCCTTCAGAGCAATAGCCTCTACCCACCTCATGAAATAATTTGTGGCGGTTAGGACCCACTTGTGTCTAGCACTGGAGGGAGGATTAATCATCCCTATGAAGTCCAAGCCCCACTACATAAATTACTGCTCCACCTAAATAGGCTGTAAAGGCATGGTAGCTAATCATTGCTTCCCATCAAAAAGCGTGCACTTTTGGCACTTTCTTACCTAGGCATGGGTGTCCTTGAAAAGAGTAGGCTAGAAATAGCCAGCTCTCATTATTCTTTTTGCGGTAGCCCTAGGAGCAAAATGACCACTAGTTAGTCCATCATGGAACTCAGACAGCACCCTGTCAGCCTGACTAAAGTCCAAGCATCTCAAAAAGACTCCTAAGAGATCCTTCCTGAGCAACACTCCATTAATTAGAGCATAAGGGAGACACTAGAGTCTGAAATACCTTCTCTTGGTCCTATCAAGTGAGTGTGGGCACTCACCAGTGAGAAGGAAATGCCTCACATCTAATGTCTAATTCTTCATGATAGCTGGTTCTTCTACTATAGCTGCATCAAGGATTAGTAGACTATCCTCCTTTTGCTACTTAAAGTTTTCAGTGAGGTGTTCACATAGGCCTCTCCCTCTTACCAATTTGGTGATCTTGATATCTACATCATATTCCATCACTTTACTGATCCACCCTGCTCTCTTCTCATTTAGATCTCAATTGATCAATAAATCCTTGATGCTGGGATGTGGAACCATGAGGTGGATTCTGCTATTCGATAGCATGTGTCTAAATTTCTTCAGACTTCATATGACCGCCAAGACTTGCTTTTCCACATATGTGTATCTGACTTCAAAACCTTCTAGGCCTTGGCTAAAAAATGTAATTGGCTACTCAAGGTTATCATCACTTGCTTGGGTAAGCATGGTGGAGATTACCTCTTCATTTCCAAAGGTGTAGAGGTTGAAATCTTTGGTGAAGTCAGGGCTGATCAAAGTAGGAGCCCAGGCTATGGCTTGCTTGATTTCTTCAAAATTGCATTTTCTCTGTACTATCCATGTGAACTCCTCACCCTTCCTTAGCATAGAGGTCAATGGTTTGACCATCTCTACAAAATTTGGGATAAATCTCCATATGAAATTTATCTTACCAAAGAAGTTTTGTAGGCCTTTCTTGTGCTTGGGTAAGGATAGCTCTAGGATGGAGCAAACTCTTTTTGGATCAATAGCCAGACCTTTCAAAGAAACAATGTGACCAAGGAGTTTTCCCTCGTGGACAATAAACACACATTTCTTAGGATTGAGAGAGATACCAAACTCTCTACACCTTTCAAATATTTACCTAAGGTGTTTCATGTGTTGGCTCGCTTCCTTAGAGAAAACTGTCACATCGTCAAGATATACCATCATAGTCTTATTTATCAGGCCTTGAAAGGCCATATCCATAGCTTGTAGATAGTTTGAAAGGCATTTTATTGTAAGCAAATGTTCCCCACTTGGTTGTGAAGGCTATTTTGTGTTGGTCACAGTCTTGCACCAAAATCTAGTTGTATCCTCAATATCCATCTAGGAGGGAGAAATGCTCACTGCCTGTCACCATCTGAAGGATCTACTCCATGCTTGGGAGAGGATAATGGTCTTTCAAAGAGACTCTATTAAGGTCTCTAAAATTGATGCATATTCTAATCTCTCCATTCTTTTTCTGGATAGGAACAAGATTGGCTAGCCAAGAAGAGTGTTTGATTATAAATATTATCTTAGACTCAATCAATTTGGTGAGCTCCTTGTACATGAGAGGCTCAATCATTGGATTGACAAGCCTCTGCTTCTACTTGATTGGTTTGGTGCCTTCTTCTAATTTAATGGTATGCTGGGCTAAACTCAGGTCAAAACCCTTCAAATCACTATACTCCCAAGCAAAAATATCAGCAAATTCTTGGCACAATGAGATGAAGGCTTGCCTTTCCTTGTCTGTGCACACTTATCCAAGTGCAAGCATCTTGTCCTTGAATATTTCCACCTTCTCATGGTGCTCCTCCTTTATTGTAATACACACCTTGTTACTTCTCAATTGGTCATCTCCATTGAAGATACTCTCTAGAGTGACCAAACCTTTGGGGAGCTTATTGTTCTTCAGCTGAACAATTTGGCTGCCATATTGCTGTTGTAGCTTCACCTAGTTTTTTGCAGTGAATTTTGCTTCTTCTTGTAGGAAAAGTGCTATCTACTGATCACTGTTGAAAACCTACCAATTGGTGATGTTGTCAGGTACAGAGGGCCAGATCACTACTTTCAAGTGACATGAGGTATTTGTCTTGGCTTGTTTCCTAAGCAATATCAAACTGGGCACCAACTACTACCAACCTGTTTGCTTGCTTGTTCTATTCTATAGGAATGGAAGTAATATTGAAAGCACAATTATTTTCCACTAAGTCCCATACCCTATGTTTGTAAGAATTTAGTAGAGAGTTCTTCATCAAATTTTGGCCTCTTACCTGGTTGACAATCAGCTCACTGTTACCAAACACTTGTAGCTCTTTGATTCCTCTTTTCCTTGACCACTCCAAGCCATGGATGAGGGATTCATATTCTACAACATTGCATGTGTAGGAAAATTGGAACTAGAAGGCTGAAAAATACTTCTCTTTTAAAGGAGAGACTAGCACCACTCCACCACCAGCGCCCAACTTACTCCTTGAACCATCAAAGAACAACTGCCATAGACCTGAGTTCTCCTGGCTAGCTTTCATAAGATTTGGTACAAAAGTACCCTCTTCATGCATGCAGTAAATTACAAGGCCTTCCTCCTCTATGAATTTGTAGGGATCATGCTCAAAATTGTCACTTCCCCATTCATCTAAGAGCAGGTCTGCAAATCCTTCAAGGGTAGAGGATGGAGATTGGTCTATTTGGAACTCTTCCTAGTCAATGATGGCATAGCTGACATTTGCTACCTTCAGTGAGTAAGGTTCCAGATGATCTCTATGGAGTGGCTTGGATTCAATCTTGACTTTAGTCCTATACTTGGTTCTAAAAACTAGATAAGACCAATTCACTGCTAAGTAGCTACCTATCTTAGATGTAAAATCCCTGGATAAGCAGATGACAAAGTAGGGAGGGACATCTGCCACTACCACATCATGAAGAACTGAGAAAGTCAAGCAAGCATGTAGTGTCAAGCTTAAACCTCTTACCACCCCAATTGTCTTTGCTAGGGTTCCATCTAGCTATAAAACTCCCTTGGTCATTTCTTCATATTTCAAGCCCATCTTGTCGACTATGTATTTAGGCATCATCGAGGTGCTTGCTCCACTGTCAATGATGCAATTGTGCACCAAGAAATATCCTATGACTAGGGACACATAAAAAGGAGGAAACTTCTCTTCCTTTTGGGTTTAACCTGAGGTGGAGGGCTGTCCATTAATCATCAAAGTGTTATCAACTTTTGTTGGGATAGCTCGTTCATCTAGTTCATGCAATTCCTTTTATAGCATGTCTTTCTGCCCTGGTATTGATAGCAAATCCTATAAGGAGATGTTCATGTGTGGCTTCTTCATCTGGTCAACCACATTGATCTAAGGGTTGCCCTCCTTCAAAATTTCTTTGGAATTATGTACAGCCTGAGGTGCAAGCTGAGGAGCTAAAAGTATAACCGACAGTCTGAAACTTGGGACTTTTTGATTTGCATGTAATGAAGAAGGTGTTACTGATGCTTGGGTAGTAGCCTAAGTTTCTTCCATTGCCCCTCTCTTGAATCTTGTGTTGGCTGCAACATAGTTAGCCTACTTGTCTACAGCACCCACATAATTGACTAAAAAGAATTATCCTTCCAGATGATTCATGAGGGTAGAATCAGGCTAGGCCTAATTGCTAATCATGTTGGGTTGCATTGGAGCCTCAAAACTTTGGGAATGGGTGGCTACCTAATTTTCTTGTACATTCAAGTAATATCCTATCATTTCATTTGTATAAATAGCCTGTTCCTGACCATATCCCATGGTCAAACAACTTGGTTGTTCTTACACCAGATTGTTTTGAATGGGCACCATGACCTTAGATGATGGAGTACCTGGGTTGTAGCCTTGAAAAGGTCTGGTTTGAGTAAGTTGACCCTATCCTTGATTTTAATTTTGGAAAGGGGGTATAAGAGCTTGGCCATACTACTGGTATCCTTGGTTTGGTCTGTTGCTTTGAGCTTGCTGCCTTTTAAGAGCTACAAGTTTGTTTGACATACTTTACAACAGACTCTTAACTTCATGAAACTCATTAGATGGAGAGGTAGCTAGTTTCTCTATGGTGGGTAGAGGGGCTAATGTGGGAGCAGCAGTTTGATTGGAGGTAGTATTTTAGGGAAAAGTGGCATATGGGGTTTAGGGGCTATTTTCCCAGCCTACACTAAGCAATTTTCAACTGCTATAGCTATATCATAGGCATCAGGCAGCACATGTCCTCCCATGGATTGTATCATAACAGCAATATCACTGTTCAATGCTCTTAAATAATATAGGAAAGCATAGCTAGTAGTCGGTCTTACCAGAATGGGAATTCTATCCCATGTCTTCTAAAATTGAGTGTTGATTTCTTGCATGTATTCATGTGGGGCTCTATTCATGGTAGTCAGCTACTCAACAAGTGAGAGGTGGTCGCTCTTTTCCCCAAAATGGTCTATCAAGTGAGTACCCAATTCATTCCAAGAATGGATTAAATTTATAGCCAAATTCCCATACCAGTCAAGAGCTTTGCCCTTGAGAGACAATGCCAGCAATCTAATTGTGATATTTTCCTCAGTGACATTGTGAATATTGTAGAGGTTAGCAATATTTTTGATGTGCTCGAGGACTGTAATGGGCCCCTCTCCATCAAAAGAAGGCACATTTTTTAGGGCTAATCCTGGGATTGGGTCATAACATGGGAGATTCAAGAGACTCTGACCACGAAAAGTGACAAAGAGTAATGCCATAGCTGGGATGGGATGTAACTGCAGCCCTGCTACATATGCATTTTTTACAATAGGTCTAGGAAGGTGTTTGCTGAATAAGGACAGGTCCTTTCAAACCTCAGTGTTTTTTCTATTTTTAGAGGCAATTCAAAAAATTTGAAAGGGACACCCTTAGAAGTAGACCATGAGGTGACTTTAGGCATAAGAAGTCAGACTGGTCTTTGATTAGGAAATGAAGTTCTTACCAGTGGAGTCGCCAGATGCTGAAAATAGTTGATTTGCTATAATAGGACCATCATTAATCCTAAAACCTTATTAAGTGTAAAAGACTGAGTCCTACTAGGTGTGCCAAAAATTGTTGATGCAGTGGATTTCACCTAGGGCAGGAGGCCGAGCTCCTGCCTTTTAGACACAACAATGGAGACTCCCCTCTCACCTATGGGATTGGCGAAGCTGGAGGGGAGAGTATCTAGGTAAGGGCTAGCTCCCTTTGATGCATTTGAGTTGTTCCAATAAGTGTTAATACAATTATATAGATACATAATGGGGGGGTGAAAAGGGAGAAGGATTACAGGAAAATAAAACTACTCTAAAAGAGGTGATGCACCAAATAATTTGACCTTCTGACACTCACACTTGAAGTCAAACAAACACATACGTACACTTCAAACTGGCAGAAGAACCAGGCTATAGGAAGCTTATTAGGGAGGCTTTAATAGAACACATAGAAAATAGGGACGCACCAAAGGTGATGTAGAAAGGCACACTATATAGTAACTTCTTCTGTCTCTACAATTCCAAATATGAAGCTCCTTGTCCCCTATAAGATGGCACCTTATAGACACTAGGTGTGTTGGTGTTAAACTTGTGGAAGCATTAAAAAGAAATGACTAAACACAAACTATCACTCAAACACATACAGAGGTATCTAACCAGAATAGAGGTAAAAATGTGTTTATTCATTTTAGGTGAAAATTTGCCAGGGCTTCGCTTTATAAATGTGGAAGAAGATTTTCAAATGACAAGTCTACAATATATAGAGGAAGAAAGGAGGCCTTTTGGCACCCTTTTTACAAGTGACCCATGTGCTTCCTAAGCATTGGGATGAGGAAGCCGCCTGAAGATAATGTTCTGTCGGCTCCTGTCAGGATTCAAAATTATGAGCCACACCATTTGCCTACTCATCAATTCATATTGAAGAAACATAGGTCATGCCATTCACTGTTGGTGCCTCTTTATGATCACATGGTAGGTACTATGTCAACCACTAGAATAACTCCTTAAAGTGACACTTTCTTGTGCCACTTGGATCGTTTCATCTACTTTTGTGCTTGGCCATTTTGCCTCCTTTGTCTCCTTCATCCCTTGAGCTATCTTTTGCTACTCCTTTGGCTCTTTGGCTGAGAGCACATCCACTTTTGACACGTGTCACAGTCTGCTACTTTAAAACTTAAGAGACACTTTGAAATGCAGATGTCAACACATGGCAACTTCTACCAAGTTGATAATGGGATGTGGTAGCATCTACTTATCTTAGAGGGTCCTTTAAGAGTCAGGCAAAAGTTGACACGTGGCCACTTCTGCCTATTCTTTCCACTTAACTTAGAAGCTTTGGAAGTATTTTTTGAGATTTTTGTGGAAGGTGACATGTGGCCACTTCCACAAAACCTTTAGCTACCTTAGAAAAACTTTAGGGACCTTTTTTTTGGTTCTCGCAGATGCTAACACTTGGCAGCTTCCATTGCATTTACCAATTCATTCAGGCCCACCACAGTCTTCTCTTTGAATAATAAAGTAAAAAGAGAAACCTATAGATGTTAACACTTGTTGACTTTCATTGAGCCTTATAGGGGACACATGGCATGTTCCACTAATCCTAAAAATCATGTCAAAGTCTTTCGTGGTTGCCACTTGGTGCATTCTATACTCTGGCTTTCCTAGTGTAAAATTTGACGTTCTCGAGCCTGTCATAGTTTGAAAACTAACAGCTGGTCTATCTCCTTAAAATTGATGGATTTTAGGACATCACCATCCTAGACAATTTTATCAGGTCCTTTTCTGCAAGTTTTCTACTTCAGGCTTTTTCTTGTAGACAAAAAATCCACAAGAATTATCCCTATCTTTGTTACTCCTTGGTTCCTTTTGTCTTCAGGTCATTTGGCTTTTCTCTCAGGTGGCAACCTTCCTCTGAATTCCTTTGGACTTTTTTTCTGAAGGAAATCCTTCATACAAAAACTTTGAAAGAATTCAACCTCAAACAAAATTCCAAAAACTTACCCTTTGGCAGCCTTTGAAATGCTCCCTGCCCTTCGCAAGGGCTTTTGGACTCAGAATTTCCCTTTGTAAGGGCACCTATCCTTCGGCTTTGGGACATCCCCTTGAACCAAGCCATTGAACCAACCCATTGAAAAAAAAATGGTTCAACGATTCAACATTTCAACACTGCGCATTGAGCCCTTTTGAACCATGCCTTTAAACCATTCGCTTGAACCACTCATTGAACCGGTTCAACAATTTAACACTGCGCATTGAGCCCTTTGAACCAAGCTCATTGAACCATCTGATGAACCAAGTGTTTGAACCAAATGATGAACCCACAAATTAAACCAAGGCAATTAAACCAAGCATATTGAACCAAGTGATGAATTTGTCGATGAACCAAGCGGATTGAACCAAGCAATGAACCGAAGGTGTTGAACCGGTCAATGGTTCAAAGGTGCTAAATTTTAGAAAGATTATGTCATTGAACCACTCTTCCAACCTTAAGGAAAAGTGTCTTCTAAACCATTTTAGCCCTCTTTCCTTATGAATTTCTTCAGACAAGAGTCTGAAGAAGCTTTGCAAAACCTTGCACTCTCTGAACCAGGTCTTCATCTGTCAAAATATTACACTTGTAGAGTTCGTAGAAAAACTCACTGCCAAGTCCGTAGAAATCTACAGAGTCCGTAGATATTCCACCTATAGAGTCCATATATTTAGACCTACAGAGTCAGTAGAAATTCTTGGACTTGTGCAAAATAAAAAATAAAATGGCCTAAAATATCAGAGGAAGAAGGGGACCGATTTTTGGCCTATTAGACCCAAAAATGGTCAACAGGTTACCCATGGTTTGGTTGGTGTTTTGAGGCACCTATCTCCATAAATTAACCATAGCATTGGTCAATCTCTAGACTATCTAATATAGATTGGCTACCTCTAGGTTCATAGTGGCGTTTTGGTTATTTCCCACTTTATTAGTAGTTTAACCATTGGTGTAGTAGCATTTAGAAACACATGGATAGTCTATTGATTATATTTAGGGTAAACATAACCACTTGAACTATGTAGGGTAGAAATATTTTTATAAGAAACATGAACAATTTTATGATTTGTAGGTTATGAAAACACATGATTTGGAGGCACATATGGTTGAGCATTAGGCACGTGGTTAAATGGAATTTTAATATAAACTATATTAGGACTTGAATACATATCCCATGGAATTGGATTCATTAGTTTTGTGTTCTATATAAGAGCTTGGTTGACCATGTGAATCTAATTATAGGCACCTTGCTATCCTAATGAGGGTAAGGGACCTATTGATCAAATTTTACCCTAAGTAAAATTAAGTCAACCCCCCTACATATTCAAACTTTTCATAAGGTCCCCTAGGTTTGCAAAAGATCACCATGGTCCTAAATGAGGTCAAGTCACATCTTTGAGGGTCACCTATTATGTTTTAACCTTTTTCATATTTATCTACTTGTCTTAATGTCTTTTTATGCCACCCTTTGGTCATTTTAAGAAGTTGTACATAAATCTCATAAAAAGGATAAATTTAAAAGATTAGGCTAATGTACCACATATCATATAATGTCAAAGAAAGGTTTTGAAACTAAAACATTGTAGGTTAAATATACAAATAAGATTATTATTTAAAAAAATGTCAGTTTCAGGTAGTTGTATGGACTTGATGACTAATTATAAAATTTGAATGATATAAGAAGGTGTCTTGAGATACCCACATGTATCTAAGATTAGGTGGCTTGAACAAATCCAAAATTATCGAAAACTAGTTTCTCTCTCCTATGACACTCTTGGATAGTTCAAAAAGGGTCAATTTTTTACTTTTGGTATGGGGTAGAGAAGAATAAGTAGAGTGAGTGCACTTGGGGGATGTTATAAGTCCTTATGGTATTCTATTTCATGGTCATGGTTTCAATATTGGTGGTGTGTGTTGTATTAACAATCAATAATAATTTTACCACCTCCAAAATGCCTAGGTAATCCCAATGGCTTAGTTTATGTCATCTGTCTACATTTTGTAAATTGGTCTGTGTGAACCAAGTGATATATATAGTATTATAGAGCATATCCACCCATTTAATATTAGCTTCAGACTAGTTGGCATGTGTGGTCATGGAAGGATAGGTAGAATAATTATCTTATGCTAGGAGTGAAAACTACTGAAGGTTGAGGACAATATTTTAATAGTTGCAGAGTTCATCCTTCTAAGAGTGGATTCAAGTCAAGAGTAACATACTTATTTCTAACCCCTCAGAGCATGGTTGGTCAAATTCTCCATTAAAGGATATAGAGATTGATTAAGATAGGATTATAAGACACTAAGTAAATACTAATCAAAGTCCTAAAGTGCATAGTCACCTATAGATATGTATGGATAATTATAGGACTATCAAAAACCTAAGAGATAGGTTATGTATGATTTTTAGACTTGAATGGAATTATCAAATCATTTAGGGTTTATCAACTCATCAAGACCAAATAAGAAGGATAAATAAGGGGAACATATTACTAAGTGGATACACAATCCTCATACCCTTTTGTTTCCCTAGTTTTGTTCCAATGAGAATACCATAGAGGCATAATATTTTGATAAAGTGAAAAGAGATTCAATAAATAAGAATTATGGGTCTAATCACAAGATGGATCTTATATCTACTTATTGAGGTGGTGAGATAATTAACTATAATAAAGCATAGATGTAAAGGTGTATAGCTAAGGAAAGTTACAAATGATAAGGTTTAACTTAACTTCTCTAAAAAGTATTATACTCATACACAATGTCATCTCATGGTGGAAGTTTATGAGGTTTATGTAAGCCTAATGGCTTCATTCTTGCAGCCTAGGCCTCGAGGTCACATATTGACACATGAGGAGATTTTTTGGTTGAGATAGAATTATGGTTTAATGGTTTTAAAATTAGGAAAGATTCTAAAGGAGGTTCTCAGAGAACTACAATGTCATTAGGCCAAAATGAACCTAGAACACTATAACTTGTAAGTGACACCTAGTGTGTTGATGGTAAGGAATGACTGCATGGTCTCAAGATAGAAATGGATACATTTAGGTGAAAGATGATTATAATAATCTTAGGAGGAAGAAAAGAGTGAAGTATAGTAGTATCACCACATATATGAATCTCATGAGTCCCCTAATTGACACTTACAGTTTGATTCATGCTTAGACTAGCCTAAACTAATGAAAGATGTAGGTTTAGTTGATAGATAGAGGTATAAAATTGAGATGGTCATGTATAAATCAATATAACATTGATAGTTTCCCACTTATATTTGATTCCAAAATGCAAGGATGAACAAAGATAATCATAGATAAATATTTTTAAGCCCTATCAAAACCCTACACATAGTCATAGGCCTAGAAGCTAGTCTTGAGAATTTGAGATGTTGAGGCATCTAGAAGCATGATCAAGCATTGAAAATTGGTATAGAGTGTCATCATGAGTTAAAATATCCCATATTATCCTTTATTATATAATAAAAATGGGAGTGTCCACTATTTTGTGTCAAACTTGAGGCACTTCATATGCAATACAATCTATAAACCTAGTATATTGATGGTGAAAGGACAAATGAAAGAGACTTGAGTGATTATGAGATGATATATATGGTTAAATTGAGGGTAAAATAATGTTGATAAGACCCTAAATTAATTGTGACCACTCAAATTTTGTCACATACTCAAAAACCTAGTATATGCCTATGAGACCTAAAACTAGGCATAAACCATCAGGCTTATAGCTTCATTCATATGATCATATTATCCTTAATATAAATGTGAAAACCTTCATGGGAGAGTGGAGGGTTGATTAAAATTAGTGTTTTGTAGAGGAAAACTCAAATTGGCCAATTTTTTCCTCAATTTATCTTAGGGGTGTCCATAATACATAGTAAGAACTCGAGATGCAGCTTATTTCACTCACATCTTTATGGACAAGAGGTATGTTGTATCAAGCACTTACAGATAGTTGAGGGAGTCCTATAATTGAACTCATTGGAATTGGTTCAAGGGTTAAAGGCTTAACCTTTATGAATAATTATTAAGAAAATAAATAACCTAAAACCCTCCTAAACCCTCATAAGAACTTGGTGAGGAAAAGATTAATAGAAATGAATCTAGAAGGGGTCAATTGACCTAGAAAGTGATTTGGACCTCCTTGACACTCTCTCAGTCTCCCTAACACTTAGTTTTTCCATACCTTCACTTGTACATATGAGCAAAATTATGTCTTTTTGAAAGATTTGAGGTAATTAGAAGGTACATAAAAGAATGGACAAATGAAAGTCATGGTGAAAATCACATTAGTTATGAATGAAAACTCCTTTACTAAGTTGACTATTATAGGCAATTTTAGATAAAATAGTGAGAATCAAGGTGACTACCAAATTAAAGATGAGGAGTGTGGTTTTGAGTTTTCAATGAAGTCTATATGATACAATATAAGATAAGGAGGCTTTGATGATGTGTCTCACTTCTCTGAAATGAATCTCCTTGAGTGTGTTCAAGTCACCTAAGTGACAAGTGTGAGAGTCTAGGCCTAAAGGGCTAGTGAGTAACTATAAGGAAGTGAAAAAAAAGTGGAAAAGATGAGATCATCAATTTAGGGGTGTATAGTGACCTACACCAATCATGTTTCCACCTTATTAGGTCAGGGAATGTGTGTCAATAACTTCCAAGGTAGTTATAAGTAGTTAAGTGAACTCCTCATTAAGAAAATAGTTTCAAGAAGACAATGAAGTGCCCATATGCCAACTTCAAGAAGATGTCATGTTTCAAATGGATACTTGTCTAAGAAAACTTCATGATCTATTCTCTAACTCCTTTTATTGTGTTTTAACTAGTCTTCAAGACTTGACACTTGGCATGGTGACACTTAAATTTCACTCTTTCTATCTCCTCTTCTATGCTTTATATATTGAAGCCATTTTGGCATTATAAACTATCTATAATTGACATGGAAAATTCTTGTTGGTTTTGACATCATGTTTTTCATTTAAATAAAGTTTTCTCAATCTAGTTTAGCCTATGCAATTCTTGCCTAAGTATGTTAATTAGTTTATTTAGATTACAAGTAATGATTGTTTCTCCTTGCTTTCATTTTGCTCTTGTATGCATTATATGAGTAATACTTCTTCTAATAGGTCTCATGAAGTGTAACTATTTATTAGGTGTTTTTGAAGTGTGAAGAGAGATTAACAATGTTTGAGATTATACCTCCTATTCACCCACCTCTATAAATACATAGCAATTTGCCTCCATGTAGAAACACTTATGCTAGAAGAATCTTGAGTCGAGATCAATTTTATCAATCTGCCTTCAATATGCCAATTTCAAGTATGTTTGTGGAGATATCTTTGGTATATCACCTCCATTAGTGTAGGTTTATTTTATATTTCCTTCTTCTATTTTCACCCCAATAATTTATTAGACTAGTGTAGTTAAGAGCCTAAATAGTTAGATCAAGGGAGCTAGCCCATAATCTAGAGATCTATCTCTCATAGCAATTTGCCTATAATCAAATATAGTTCCATGTTAATCAAAGATAGTTCCATGTTATCCCAAATTTGACAAGGTCTAATTAACTTTTCTAGGATGAAAATTTGGAATATAAAAGTTTTAACATGTCTAAAAGGACATGAAGTCCAATAATATTATTCGAGGAAGATGTTAGTCTTGACAACAAGAGGATGTAATAGTCTACTTCCGATAGTATCTGGTGACTCCATCATTTGAATATTGGTGGTAGAATAGTGAATTGTTTCATACCTAAGGTAATAATAAATCTCATACTAAAGGCATTCCTTTTTATTTCCAAAATCGTCCTCATAAATTTAGTCAAAGCATATGTAATTTCTAACACCCATCCTTACCCAAAGAAATCCTACCTTGCACATAGACTTATAAGAAAGTTATTTATTGGAACAATTCTACAAAATCATAAAGGTATCATGGAAAAGAACCTAACTTTTTTTTACTTCAATGGATATATTCCTCTAAGACTTGACCATTATGATGACATTCAAATCCCTTAAAAGTGTCCTTTCATGTACTAGTGAGTCTACCATTACCCCTATTGAATATATTAGAAACATTGCTAAATTTTACAATATACATCACATCATTGAGGAAAACATATCAATTAGGTTGTTGGATATATTTTTCAAAGGGAAATATCTATATTGGTATGGTACATTATCCCCTTAATCTATCACCACATGGGATGAATTGGGTTATGCTTTGAGGAAAAGGTTTGAGGACAAGTGTGAAAACTTGTCATTGACTAATCAAATGACCAACAAAAGGAGAGCACCTCAAGAATCTATTCAAGATTTAAACACAAGATTTCAAAAGACATGGGCTAATATCCCAATCTTGGTAATAGTTACTACACATCATGCTTTCCTTTATTATCTTAAGGCTTTTGATAGTGATATTTCCATTATGGTACAATATATGGGAGAGAATACATTACATAATGCCTATGAAGTGGCCATTAGGGATTATAAATATTTGATTTAGGTTGGGAAGATTTCCCCAATACCCCCTTATGCATGTATTCCCTAATTTACAAACCCCTACACCTACTGTATCTCCCATTCCTACACCAAAATATAAGCCAACTATCCCTAGTTAGTCAAGCAAATCTAATGAAATAGAAATAATAAAGGATCTTAATCAAGATATTTTGGGTCTTAAGAGGATTATACAATAGCAATAAGTGAGATATTTCCAAATCCACTACCAACAGAATCAGACCTATCCAAGCTATCAAGGAAATAGACCACCCTTTCAAGGTCATCCTCAAGGTCAAGGATAACTAGTTTAAGAAAAAACACTATAATAATCAGCCTCCATGGGATCAATCTCATGATTGATTTACCTATGCTAATGAGTCTTTCAATCAAACTTTCATAGTAATTTTGGGAATAATTATAGCCATAAATTTAATTTATATCCATACTAAAATCATATTCTATACTCTTATATCTTTATATTCAACTTCAATTTCTACTTCATTTTCTCATTTACTCCATTGTCTCATTTCTTCAATTAGGCATGATTAGTCTTGCTCTTATATAAGTCACTTGCTCTCACACACCTTGGTCATCCATAAGAACTTTAAAAATTTAATTAAACTTAAAATAGGTCTTATAACACATTTAAAATGTTAATCAAATAATGCATTAGTTTGGACATAACTTAATAAACCAATCCTCTTTTAGGCCTTAAGGAGACCTATTTCAATTAGGTCTTTATTAGCGTACATTACTCTATAAACTCTTTGGAACACTATAAAACTATGTACATGGAATAAAAACTTAATATTACACTAAAATATTCCCCTAATTATCTCATCTTAGGTCTATGACACTTTTGAGCTCCAACCACCTCTTGAAGCACACCATTAACACTATTCACAATTAGGCCTATGTACCTACAGAAAGTCTTATCTTGAACTAATAAATATTAAACATAGATTATCTAAATAAAAATATAAATAAAACACATATAAAATAAATAAATTACCTCAGGGTCATCACCATGTGATTTAAACTTCATAAGTTAGGGCAAAAAGAGTCAAACCCTTCTCTACAAATATCCCACTTAGAACTGCCAAAACCTAGTCATGAACAACTTGATATTAAACACCTAAAAGGAAACTTCTCATGAACATTTATATCTTAAAAATATAATTTTAAATCTTTATACCACTCTCAAATACAATAATCATGAGGTCTAATTTCAAATATTGGTCTTGCAGACCAATCTTTTGTCTTTAGTACACACAGTCAAGCCAAAACTAGTCAAGCCATTTTGGCTTCAACATTTAAATCACTTTCACTAACTTTAAAAACTTATAAAAAGCATGGATAGTACATAAATTCCAAAAAAACAACACCATGTGTATTATATATTTTTACTCAGGGCATAGAGCCTCAACTCATCACTACAACTTGCTTACCTATAACTACCAACTTGCCTTGAAGACAAGTCATGGTGACTTTGACCTTCAACACCTGTATGACCACTTAAAAAGATTATTGATTAATTTTAATAGTCTTATGTTATCCTTATACATTTATTATATAAAAATATAATATGGTCAAATAACAATATTGGTCTTACAGACCAATCTCATGACCTCATTATACACATACCTCATTGAGCTAAACAAGTCAACTTGTGAGCAATTTTTTTATATATAAAATTATATATAAAACTTATATCAAAAATTAATATGTCTTAAAATTCCTAAAAAAAACCTCCATGTATTTTGTTCCATACCTATTCCATGATAAGACATCCTTAATCATCTTCTCACTCCTACCTGGGTTTCTCATTGTTTGCACCATTAGGCCTATTAGCAACATGTTATCTTGGATGATCAATTTATCACACTTGAGGGATAGAAATTTTATATCAAACAATATGGAAACAAACTACAAGTAACAAACATTTTACTCCATATATTTAGGAATTTTGACTTGGTCAACTCTGACTGATTTAACAAATCTCTGAGAAACTAACACTTTCTTATAAGGTGTACTCACACACCTGACAAACCAATAACACCTGGAGGTTCTTGAGAGAGTTTAATACTTACTCCAATAGTTTTTATAGACATTTTAGACCAATTTTTAATGTTTTGAACAAGGTCTTTCACATTGGGTCATTGTTAGGGTTTTAGAGAGGGTTAACATTATTTCTAGTGTTAACAATTATTCATAAAGGAATATCCCTCATTTCTAAAAATAATGCCTATATATATTAGATAATATCCTTCTCCATATCTCCTTAACATATTAGTTTCCCATGTAGAGGTTATATGTGTTAATGAACACCTGAAAGTTCTTCTTAGGTTTGCATGCCCTCATGTTGTGTACTCGAGAGACCTTAGAACCACTTTTCATGATTTTTATTGAAAACCAAGACCTAATTTTTTAAAAAAATTATTGATAAAACATATCATACCTATGAAAACACTCACCTATACACACTTTCTTTGAAAATAGAACCTCATACCTCATTAGGCTTACAATCTCTCTCTTTGCTTTCTAGACCTTGACTTGCAAACCTCATTAATCCTTGAAAATAACCTTATAAACACTATCCAATTTATCAACACCTCATATAAATTCCATAAACCTATTACCATGCTCAAACACTACCATAAATCTTACATATTCCTTGACAACACCTCATGACACCTCAGTAGATCAGGTAGGGTTTAGAACTAGTATAGTTACAGACTTGGACTTAGGGTCTTCCCCCTATAAGTTCATCTTGAAACTCTCTTTAGTTCCCCAATGAATAATATTCATGATATATAAAACTTATGTAACCTCTCATACCTTTTTTTCTTTCATATTATTGATCCACCATGCTCAAACCTTCTCACTAGGACTTTACATGCTATGACTAGTGTCATGACTAGGCTTCTCAAGCACTTGAAACTTGAGAACTGACCTTGAAACACTCCTTGATGATTATTAACCTTGATAAAATAAATTTAATAATCCTTAAACTATATCATACATCTATACATACCTTTTCATTCTCATCATGCGCATGATCATGATATGATTACGCTTGTTATCACTAGGCTTCTCAAGACACCTTGTATTCAAAGACTAGTACTCAAAACATGTTTACCTCAATGATGCTATCAAACAAGAAAATTTATTAGACAACACACTCACACCACTACAAAAAACTTTAAAATTGATCACCTTTGATAACCTTATGCTCATACCTCTACTATATTTTCTTAACTGGACATCATCCTTCACTCATGCATACCTCAAAGACCACTCACCATACATCTCGATCAAATTAATTTAGACATCAATGACAACGCACTTTGACATTAATGACAACACTATGCCAAAAAACTCCCCCTTTGTTGGATCAATTTCTTCTCCCTAAACTAGTCTTTTCCCCCCTTTGACATTAATGGGAAAGGATCTTCCATAAACAACTATATAATCCTTGGACCTGAACTTAAATAAACCACACAATTAAATGCTAAAAAAATACTCACCTTAGGCTAGAACTCTTGAGTTTCTCTTCAAGAAACCATACCATTTTTATCATATACATCCTGATTAAACTACATACAAAGCTCCATCTCAAATTTTGATTGTTATTAATATCCTTGTATATCTGACATCAATGAAAAATATGCCTTCATACTGACTTGAATTTTCACATATATGCCTTGATCCTAACAAGCTCCCCCTATGTCCATACTTTCCTTTTAAGTCATACAATAAATAACAAACTCATCTAACCTCCTTCATGCTTGATTGGAATTCAACCTTTATTTACACCATAAAGAATCATACTATCATCCTCTTAGCTCCATAAGCCATATCTAATCCATATACATCATGACAACCCTTCTTGTATTAGTTTACTACTCATTAAGTCTATAAAACACCTAGTTCACTGTCTACCAAACTCCTATCTTACTCAATCACCTTAACCTCACATAATCAAGGTATACCAAGAATATATACCTATGATACATGAACAAAAGGTCATATTCAAATACCTAGAGAAATCACTCTCAATGTCTATGAGCATAAAATTTATTTACAATCAATGCTTGTCCACTATGTCTATTAGGTCTATCTATAATCAAAGATATTGTTTCAAGGGAATAATCTATTCCTCTGTGATGGAGAAAAAATCACTCATTTCATTTCCATATCATATCTTAGATGTCTTTCTTACATCAATCTATCTTCGTTATGTTTCTCAAGTGACCATGACATATTCCTTTATGCTTACTAGTTTTTCATGATTTCACTATGTTCTACATACTCAAAGCTTTGTGATATTATCTCCTTCATATCTTGAACACTATGACATTCTAAATAAACTCATATTTCCTTAATGACACTAAGGTTACCCTCCATTTAAATTGAACATCCATCTTTCATATTAAGGACCAAATGATAATTGGGATATGTAGAACCTCACCAAAGCATTTATGGGACCTTCAAAACATCCTCTTGGCCATAAATGACCTAAAACAATGATATATGCCTCCAAACCATCATGTACCTTTGATATTATGATATTTATAATTGCTCTACCTTTATATGACTTATCAACACATATATGCAATCATCTTACTATCCTTCTCATAGCTACCTCAAGTCTTTATACCATAGAGGTATATGATCTAATCTTGATGTTCTAAATCAAGGATCTCCATCTTTATATATCATAATCTATGAATTTTTACATAACAACCCTAGAAAAAACCTCCATGATGCTTCTGTTGAGTGATGAATTCCTATATAAAGTATAATAGAGACATCTCACTTCACAAATAATAGAGACTAGAAAACCATACTAGATGTCAAAATGCCTCGAGATACCAATGTGACCACCTAACCCTTCTTGACCCAATAACTAACCTATCAAACCTTGGGTCTAGTTGGATACTTAGCTAGCTAAACTCAATAACTTACCACCTATTTTAACTTATATTGACACTTAACCATTGAAAATCAGCTTAACCATTGATGGTTAGCCTGACCATTAATAGTCAAGTCCTCACCCTTCTAACATGTCACCAGTTGTGTGTGAGATAATGAGACACAATTAAATATTTTCACCTTATACAGTGATAACAAACTCCCAAGAATAAAAATCATCACTTCAACCTACTAGGGAACCTTCTATCCTCTATCTCTCTTTTCCTATAAAAGGAGGGGAGTACGAGGTGAAATGGAAGATCACAAGAGCATTTTTGCATACAGGTATTCAACATTTCCAACATCTAAACTTTATTTAAAAAATTAAAAATAAAAAAAGAGACCCAAACCTCTATCAAATTTGCTTTTGAGGCTAAAGTACTATTACTTTGGCAAAAATGCCCAACCTTCAACCATCAGCCATCTAGCAATTATAGGTATATTGTACTTGTTCTTTATTTCATTATATTTGTAACCCCCCTAACCTAATTAAACCTATCTACACCTTTTTTCCAACTTCCAAATCCTTAAAATAACCATTATCAGATCATTCACCTATTCTACAAATTCTCTTTTAGCAACCTTCAAAACCCATAAACAATTGTTGACAGTTAGCATAACTATCAACGATTACCTAACTATCAATGGTCAGTAGAGCCATCGATGGTTCACATAACTTCCAATAGTCACTATGGTAGAAAATAACAAGTTATTTTCAGCCCCATTACCCCTAATCAAACATAACTTTCTATATTCCTACCTATTTATAGCCCCTTTTTTAATTTTTTGAACCTAACCCAACCCCCTTTAGCACTAGTATTGACCTATTTTTGCTATATTTAATCATTTTACTTAGCAAGAATTCTACTTTATTCTTATATTATATTTCATTTAATTTATACAATTATTTTTATTTTATCTATTTCAACTTAATTTTTATTAAAATTGGATTGATAGCCTCGTAGCAAGCTTATTCTTCTTGGATCTAGTTCATGCTAGGTAGTTTACCCAACTATCTTGCTAAAAACCCCTTTGTTAGTGATTTCTTATCTGTAGGTTATTCCTTCAAAGCCAAAGAGGAGTTCTCCATCATCATCTAGATTACATGTACATCACCAACCATGTATTTTTACTACACCCTTATTACTAGTTTCTTATCTTCTTCCAAAATTAAGAAATGAGCAAAAATTAATAAAAGCATTTTGGCATGCTTGATGGGACCCTAACATCTTCTATTCTTTACTTATACAATGAAATATGAAATTTCATTTGGGATTAAAATAAACCTTACATACATTGATTGATTGTTTGTTTTAGTTCATTTAATAACTTAAAATCAAAGTAATGAATCATAGTTTCACTCTTGTTATCACACACTTTACCAAACCACATAATCAATCAACACATCAAAATAAGCTTGAGATACGGATTGACTAATATTTCATCACCTATTGGTAAACCTTACCCTTTTCCATTGAGCTTATTTAGAGGTCATTCCTAAGGGGAGAACCAATTCAACTCTTTGGTTGATTATAAACTCTAAAATTCGGTGTATCTTTGCTAAGCACCTGACACCTTTATTGCTATGGTGTGTGAAGTGAGGGGGTAGACCCCAATATCAAACCATATACTGATGTTTAATATAGATTCTTTTTTATCACCTAAATAAAACCAAAAACCAACCTTAGATTTCCTCTTTAGTACCTAATCTACAAACCAAATTTCTTCTTCACACTTTCTAAGGCATAAGCCAAAAATGATCTAAAAAAAATACTAAGTTTTAAATGCACTTTAGTGTATGTTTTGATTAATTTTAGATTATTTTCCTTTTGCTTGCTTATGTGTGAGTTGTGAGCTTTCATAATTTCTTTTATATTCCTCACATAGTCTTTACTAGACAATAGTTGAGGAATCAAACCAACAAAGAACCACCATCTTCCTCCTCCTCTTCTTCTATGGAGTATGATTTAGATGTTGATAGTTCTCCTCACCTTTCTCCCCCTCCTACCATGCCTCAAATAGTTGTTGAGGGTGATGGATATTTCACTATCTTCATTGATAAAAACCTTGTGGCCCTCTAACATTACCTAACACCTTATCTCATCATACCCTTATTGCTTCAGTTCTTCCTATGGATCCACTTTATGGTATGCCTCCCCATCTTATGGTTGGTGTTACCTCTACCCAACCTTTGATTACCCAAGCATCTTCTTCTAGCAATATCCCATCCACTACCACCACCCAAATCCAATCCAATATCCCAAACAATAGCCAAACACCTCCTACACCAACTAATACATCCAATATAGGGGTAATCTCACCTCTTGTTACCCATACCTCATCTACCATGGGAGTATCCTCTACCCCTATTTCCACCATTCCCCTTATTACTAACAATCTACTAATTTCTACCCCACTTTAAAATTTGGTTCTTTTCATACCTCCTACCCTTCCACATATTAGAAAAATGGTTACTACTCAATCCCAACCATTTACCAACCAATCCATACCTCCAAATCAACCCATATCTATCCCACAACAAATACCCATGTAATTTTAATAATATGTTCCTAATCCACAAGGATACATCACACCTTCTACCCAACCTTTGGTGCCCATCAACCCTTATGTAGTACCATCCCAACCTATAATGACCACATACCAATATGTGGTATCTTCTCAACCCTATACCTCTTATTCTTAAATTTTTTCCACCCAAACTTAACCAAACTTACAATCCAACTATAGAGCTTCCCAACTTCAAATGGATTTGATCAAAATGTTAATTTATAAAATGACAAACCTAGAGTTATCTATCTCTTGGGATCATAACCTTTTATCTTATGATCAAATATACAATGAACCTATCCATCCATCCATCCCTATCCAATCCTATCCTCCTCAATGGTAACTACCCAAGTTTTCCAAGTTCAAAAATAAGGAGGACCCCCAACAACACTTGAGAGCACTTTTCCATTCTTGTTATTTGATTTCATATGATGATTCTCTTCTCCTTCATACCTTTCCCATGTCCTTATCTAGACCAACCTTAGATTGGTATAGTTCTCTCACCAAGAACTCCATATTTTCCTTTTCTCAAATTTCCCAAGTATTTTTAGGTCACCTTTTATTCAACATATCTAAAAAAGTCTCCATTATTGACCTCTATTCCATTAGGCAATTTGATGATGAATCAATTACCGATTTTGTAACTAGATGAAGATGTCTCATCAACCAAATTTATTTCTCCTTACCCAAACCCAAATTGATTGAGATTTTATCTCAAGGTTGTACCAAAAATATTTCACTTACTCTTCAAGTTCAAACTTTCTAAACTTTTGATGAGGCTTTCACCATGGCACAAAAAATATAAATCTAAGCCATTAATGAAGGAAAATTAAAATTTGAAAAACAAAAATTCTACCTTTAAATACAATGACCCTTCCTCTACCAAATCCACCAATCAACCTAACCATCCCAACACTAAAATAAAGGCATCCACAAACTTGGTTGTTCTTAAAACCACACCACCACCAAATGTCAACCAACCCAACCCCACCAATTCCTCTAACTCTTCCAACCAACCAACCCAAAATCAAAACTGATTTACTCCAAAATAATATACTCCAATAGAGGATTATTATGCTTCAATTTTGGATAAATTAATCAAAGCAAACATCATACAAATTTTTCAAATAAAACCTCCCAAATAATTTGATGCTTCTCATGCTACATCTAGTTGGTATAATAAGAACGATCTATGTGCTTTCCACCACATCATTGGGAAAGATATTAGTTGTTGTAATACATTTAATACTACTATCCAAAACATGATTGATAAGGGAGAACTTATGTTTGATAATCCTAATGCACCTCTAAATTAGTCTCTTGACATCTTTTGTAAACCTTTTCTCAACCATGCCCCTTCTACCAACTATGATGATAATAAACTGAAATCATCTCAAGCTCATAAGATCTATATGGTTAATGTCATTATTAGTGAATCTATCATTGAGGAAACCATTACCTCAAGCACCTCTTCCTCCATTCCACTCATTGAAGTGGTAGACTCTCTTTATATTCCTTTGGATATCCAAATAGAGGAAGCAACCACCCATTTTTCTTTACTTGATGAGACCATAGACTTATCGATATTTACTTGATAAAAATACCAAAAGAGGAAACCATTGCTTTAACTACTTCTTCACCCTCTCAACCTATTGAAGTTATTGAATTACCCTCCATTTCTTTGAACACCCATACAAAGTAAACCACCATCTTTGTCCATTCACTTGAGGCCGTCACACCTTCCTCACCTATCCTAAAACCACCCATTCTCTCTTTAGGAACCATCCCAAAAGAAGAGATCACCTTACCTATACTTTTCATGTAGGAAACATCCTCCCAAACCTTTCAAACTTCCATCAAGAACATAGGTAAATAAACCATTCCTACACCTCCACCTATGGGCTTAACTTTTGAAACTAATGACCAAGGAATCAAACCTATTTACAAGCCTTTGTCTAGATTAGTCCAAAGTTTAGAATTTAATTCTCAACCCAACCTAGATAGAGCCACTTTTTGGCATCATCATGGCCTCCCTTACCAAAATAAACAAGAACCCTTGGCCTCACTTGCATCCACCCTCAAACCTATCATTACCTCAATCCCATCCTTAAACACTTCTTCCAAAACCATAAGAGAACCATTTAACCCACTTTGACCTAAAATTTCCAAATCACCTTATGCCTCTCTAACCAAAACCATAAAAAATATAGGAATACTTCCTACACCTAGCCTAACTCACCCATATTTGAAGTTGGACTTAACCCATTCTAGTCCACCAAATAAAACCCCAATCCAACCAACTAATAAGGTGGAATCACCTAAAATACCACCTCCTTCACACTTACCTTCAATCTTAGGACCCCATCCTTCTACCATCTTAGGAGCTCATACTTATACCAAGAAGTTTAACCCTCCTACAATTACCTATTACTAATCTATTAAAACTTCTACTTTTACTCTACCTACACCTACCTCCTCTAAAAAATCTAACACTCCATCATTCTTAACTAACCTATCCACCTATACCTTCCCACTTATCACCAAACCCTCATCATCCACCTCCAAACAAACCATAACCAAAAATCCCAACCAAAACCCTTCCACTACCTATAACTTCTATGGTGAATCCTACTCTTAAGAAAGCTCCCACTTCTAAAACAAAAAACCCAACACCTTTGATAAAATCTTATTCAACCATTCTATAAAGGTTATTAAAAACATCCTCCTTAACCTTACCTCCCATCAAACCTTTTAAATCTTCATGTCCTAAACCATCATGATTCAATGATAATTTGATTTGCTCATACCATAGGAATCTTGGACATGATATAGAGAACTGTAAATCCCTACAAACACTTGTCCATATCTTATGGGATGAGGATGATTTGTTATCAGATGAACCTCCCTTGAGCCTATCACCAACCCAACTACCAACTCAACCCATCCAACATTTACCTACTCCTCCATTTTCATATGAAAATGAGGAAGAACTAAATAAACCATCTTTCCCAACACCTCCATTAATCCACACTATCTATATGGCAACCCAATCCAGGGCCCAACAAAAGGAAAAGGGAAAATCAAAAGTGTTCATATCATGAACCTACCCTTCTACCTCTCAATCTTCCAACTAAAAGTAAACACCCTCACCTTTACCTTCACCTTTTATAAAACCCAAAATATATATTTTGGGTGTTTATCCTTCCAACCCTTCTGAATCCATCTAATGAGTGGTTATAAAACAACTTCACCATACACTAGTGAAGATGAGCCTTTAATCAACACCTCACCCCATCACCGTCAAACATTGATAGAGGCCTTACAAAATATAGAGGTTAAACTAGAATATCCTCAGCCTCTAACATCCTTTATTTGATCCCTTAAAATTTCTACCTTCTTCACCTTCTAGGATTTATAAATACCTTTTGTCCATTCTCAAGATCCCAATCCTCCCCTCTTCATCACTGCATACATCAATCAAACCCACATCAAAAGGGTGATGATTGATGTAGGATCTAGCATCAACATTATATCTTCCCATTCTTATGACCAACTTTAATTTCTTAAGAATATCATGTCAAAAACTATAATGGTTCTTTGATCTTTCAATGATACTATGGATACTACCTTGGGGACAGTCATCCTCCACATCCACTTAAGACCTCACACAATTCCAAAACTCTTTTACATTATAAAAGGTGAGTTTTAATACATCTTACTTGGATGTCCTTAGATCTATACCATGAGTTGTGTCCCTTCTCTCTTATAGAAATGTGTCAAATTTGAACATGAAGGTCAAGTTGTTACCATAATAGTTGACCATAGTCCTTTTACATCATGAAATATGACATATCAACCCAACTGCATTCTTCTTCCTCCTTATCCACCTCAAAACCAATGAATAATAACACCACCTCACCAACAAAAACCAATAACACCTCCACCCCTATCATCAATGAAGCTTCAACTAGCTCATCTATCCCTTTTTTCATATCCTCATAAAAGATCCCTTAAAACCCACATTCTAATGTCTCTCACTTGGGGAAAATCATCTTTTAGCCTTGGATGCTTACCCTACTCCTCAAGAGTATGGGAAGCTCACCCATAATATTACTTATGACCCAAAAATTAGAACCATCATCCCTTTTAGGCATCTTAACCATCAAACTAAATTAATTTATGGGGGACTTGATCATCCACTTCTTACTTCTATCGATATTTTTATCACCTGACCATTTCCCTCTAACTTCTCCTATCTTGAAAAATTGGCATTTTCCAAACTATACCTTCATAGGTGTGCATATAAGGGATTTGGCCCAAGCAATTATGAGCATGGATATCATGAGTTTACCTTTTATCAAAACCTATAAACTTTATGAGTTATTCGGCCTTGGGTTTGTAGCACTAGAAGAACCAACCGATTCACCTAAACCCATTACCACCATTAATGAGGATATCCCTTCCTCACCAACCCCATCTCCTTCAAAGTCTAAGGATTTTTATATTATCTCATCTAATTTTTTTTATCAATACCATTAGTTTTGGTCCCCTAAATTATCAAAATGATGGCTAAACTAAAACCTTTCCACTCATCCATCTTATAATGGTAGACAATGATTCTCATACCATCAACACCATCCAACATCAGGATGATGATTCCATTATCACCTATCTTGGTAAGAGGGATTATTATATCCATAAATCCCTTCTTCCCAAGAATCAAACCATGTTGAATTAATTCACTATTAATGTCAACTTGGGTACTCAAGATAACCCTCACATTGTCAAGATTGGGCAATCCTTAGATTTCACAAAGCAAAAAGATTACCCTTCTTTCCTTCATGACTGAAGCATAGCATTTGCTTATTCCTATAAATATATTCCTATAATAGACCTTTCCATAGCCTTTCATAGCATTGTCACCCATCCTAATGCTAAGCTTGTTCAGTAAAAGCATTATAGGATACACCCTCACATCACCCTTCTAGTCAAAGAGGAACTTCAAGGTCTCTTATCTGTTGAATTAATTCAACCCATTGATTATCCTCAATGGGTTTTTAACATCATTCCAATTACCAAACCCATAAGAGGAATTCACCTCTATATCAACTTTCATGACCTCAACCTTGCTTTTCTAAAGGATGACTTCCCTTTGCCTAGCATCAACTAACTTGTTGATCTTACAGCTAGCCACGAGATGTTATCTCTCATAGAAGGTTTCTTGAGATATAATAAAATCTTGATTTCCCCCAAGGATCAACATAAAACCTCTTTCATCACCCCATGTAGAACCTTCTATTACAAGGTCATGCCATTTGGTTTGAAGAATGCTAGAACAACCTATCAACGTGTGATGACCTATATCTTCCATGATCTCATCCATAAAATTATAGAGGACTATGTAGATGATATCCTTGGAAAATATAAATGTTACAAGGATCACCTAGCCATTCTCACAATCATCTTCAACTACATAATCCATTTCCACGTCAAGGTTAACCCCAAGAAGTGTATTTTTGGGGTCATATTTAGAAATATTCTTAGATTTATCATCTCTCTTTGAGGAATCAAAATAGACCCTACCAAAGTCAAAGAAATTTTGGAGTTACCTCCTCCAACCCACCTTAACAAAATCTATAGGATATAAGGGAAGCTCCAATCCATCTATCACATCATCTCTAAATTATCATATAGATGCCAAGCTTTTCACCATCTCCTTAAGAAAGACACATCTTTTAAGTAAACCAATAACTTCCAACAAGACTTTGATTAACTCAAAGAATACCTTATTTATCCACCCATTCTTACCTCTCCTAAAGAGGACCAACCCTTCTACCTTTATATCTCCACCATTGACCATTACATATGGGCAATGCTCACTCACAATGATGAACAAAACAAAGAGAAAGTTGTCTACTACACAATTTGAACACTTATAGAGTATGAGATTTTGTACACCCACTTCAAGAAACTTTACCTCACCTTAGTATTTACAGCATCCAAACTTCATCATTAGCTTCTTAATCACAAAACATATGTAATCACTAACACTAACCCACTCAAGTACATGCACTCTAAAGCATACCAAAACTAGCATATGGCTAAGTGGCTCATGCTCCTAGCCAAGTTTGATCTTTAGTTCCGTTAAGAGAAGTAAATTAAAGGGAAATTCACTACTGATCAATTGGTTGAAGCTCCTTTACCTAACAACTAACCACTTCCTCTTACATTTCCTAACAAGTCCATTATGACTCTCTCTCAGGAGGACCCTACCTACCAAATGACCATGTTATTTGATGGCTCTAAATGCCAATGTGGTGGGGGTGTCAAAGTTATTCTAATTTCTTTTGTGGTGAACCTATTCCCCTTTACTTTAAGGTTGACTTTAAATTCACCAAAATGTGGCTGAGTACAAATCCCTATTCATAGGTCTCCAAACCACTCTAGCCTTGGGAATTAAGACCATTAGTAATCTTAGAGATTCCTAAATTTTGGTCAACTAGGTCAACAAATCCTACCAATGTAGGAATGATGCCTTGAAAAAGTACAAACAACTCATAGATGTAGTTTTAGCATCATTTGATCATTACCTTATCCAGTGTATTCCATGATCTACCAAAAAGTTCATGAATAAAATGGCTTCTCTTACTTCCAAAATCCCATCTCAACCTTCCAAATCTAAACTCTTTGTTACCATAATTTTTTTTATCACACCCTCTTACATTCATTCTGACCTTCCTACCATTTGTAGTGTAGATAAATATCCATCTAACATATGGTACAAACAAACCTTTAACCACCTCAACCTTGGAATTATTCCTCCTAATCTCTTTAGGAATGCCTAATGAGCATTTATTTAGAGTACATCTCATTATACCATGCTAGGGGGAATCCTTTACAATCATAGTTTTGATAGCCTCCTTATCTATTGTCTACATAGTCATGAAGCTTCCCATGTTATCAAGGAAATGCATGATAGAATCTGTGAGGGATACTTTAGTGGCTTATCTATCACTAAATGTATCCTTTACCTTGGTTACTATTGGCCCACCCTCAACCAAGATTATTATTATTATTATGTAAAGAGGTCTGTTAAATGTCAATAGCACACTAATTTACATCATGCATCTTCCCATGGCCTAAAATTTTCCAAAGACTATTGTCCCTTCTCATAATAGGGCCTATATCTTATTGGAAAAATCAATCCTCACTCTTCACAATGACACCAATCCATCATTACCACCACTAATTATTTCACCAAGTGGGTAGAATCTATTCCTCTCATCTTGACCAAAGCTGATAAGATAGTCAACTTTATCAATCATTATATCATCTATCATTTTGGTGTTCCCCATAAGATCATCACTAATAATGGAAAATCTTTTAAAAATAAGCAAGTATAAGGTTTTTGTGATGTATTTGGCATCAAGTTAAGCTTTTCCTCCCCTTATTTTCCACAAGAGAATGGACAAGGGGAAGCCTCTAACAAAACCCTTAACAAAATTTTAACCAAAGTAATCAGTACTTCAAGATAATATTGGTACTTGCACATCCATTTCACTTTATAGTCCTATCATACTAGCATTTAAACCTCTATAGGTGTTACCCCTTTCTCTCTAGTCATTAGAGTATAGGTAGTCTTGCCTCTCAAAGTAAAAATTCGCTCTATTCACATATCTTTATAGGAGATCATTTATAAGAACAACTATCATAAAAAATGTCTAGCATGACTTGAACTACTTGATGAGCATCACCTAGCAGCACTTAACCATCTTCATTTCTATCAAGAATGAATTAAGTGAACTTATAATAAACACCTAAAAGAGTGAGAATTTAATATCGAAGACCTCATCTTAAAGGAAAACAAACATGTAACCAATATGGAGAAAATCAAAAGAGGCAAGTTTTCTTTCAATTAGCCTTGACCCTACATCATAATCCATAAGTATGGAATAGGAGCTTATCATTTATCCTCTCTTGAAGTCAAACTAGAACTTAAGCCTCTTAATGCTTTGCATCTATATCATTTATTTTGTTAAATAGGGATTAAACTCACCTTATTATGTAACTTAAGCTCATCCCTTGATTTATGATATTGTCACCCTCATCTACCGATCCCTCTCCCTTTGAAGCAACCGATTACAACATAAAACCATGTAATTTACCATCATAGTCATAACCTAATCCTAAATATGGGTACCATGACTCTACCCATGACATGGTTATCATGAATAATTTTCATATCTAATTAGAGGATTCTCATGATCATTGTCCTCAAACCATTCCCTTCACCTATCATTACATTCTTGTGCTAAAAAATTTTCCCTCATAAAGGTAAACCTCTAAGCCTAGATAGATAAGTCCATGTCTAAAACTAACATCAAAACAATTTAGGATACAAAAATATCACTTAGGTCACATATTTTCTAGAATTATAGACTGCTCCCTTAAAGGATAATTACCTAAAAACTAAATTGTTTAAGAGATAGATTACTCCTTTGAAGGATAACTACCAACACAAAAAAACCCAAATCTAGACCACTCCCTTGAAGGATGGCTAAGTCAAATGGGTCAAAATAAATAATTTGAAGATTTCCACATTGATCAACTTAACAAACCTATCAAAACAAAAGTAATAAAAGACCCTATATCAAAATCAAAACAAGATATCCCAAGAAAGTTGCAATCAACTTTCATATCTAACCTTAGTAGACTTCTTGCAGTGATTAGTCTAACCTAGCATAATACATGGACTTATATACTATGGTTCTTAGGTCACTATAGAAGGGGTAACACTAACCCACATAATTTTACCTTACCTATCAACCCATTTAGCCACTCACCCATCACCTATCTTTCTTTTATACTATCCATAAATCAGAGGATTTTAAGCTTACTTGACATAATGAGATCAAGACACTTTTTTAATCAACCAAAGTATTTGAAAGGCTTATGTTAATTAAGCCGATCTAACTTCAATTTTGTTAGGTCCTTACCCATTAAAAGGCATCAAGCTTTTTCCTTACCCTCTTATCATTGGTTCATGCAGATATATGGCTCATGATTATTATTTCTTTTCCCTACATTTAGTTTGTTATTTAACTTACTTTATGTATTTTTATTACATCCTTAACCATAATCACATTACATCTCCATGATCATAAACAAAAAACATCAATGATGAACATAACATTATGAGCCATATCCATGAACCACATCATATATCTATATGTGATCAAAACATCATGAACCACATCATATATATCCTATCCATCACCATCAAACATCATATCAAAAAACACATCAATAACCATAATCAAACCATTCATCATAATATCCATGAACAAAACAAAACATCATCCATAATCATCACATGCCTAAAGCTATTGAATCCACATCTCATAAACATAAAGCATAAAATATCAAAAATCATAAGTCATGAGCCATAAACCACATTTATCCATGGACATCATAAAACATCATCATATACATCATATCATTAAATAAATGATACATGTAATAATGTATAATCTCTCTCAAAAAATATACATCTTGCATCATCGACATACAGGCTAGTATCAAAAACATATACATCATATCTATCTAGCATATCATATGTCATGCCTCTAGGTCACCACTACCACTATCCCCTCTTGTTCCTACACCTACACTACCATCTAGTGTTGGTCCTCCTAAGATGCATGTATGTCCACTCACTATAGAGGCCCACTACCTTGGAGTTACCATTACTAGTCTACCTACTAAAATGGCCTTGCACTCTCCCCATATTAGCTTCTCAAGACACTATGTTAGCACTATAACCTTATAGTACCTCAACTCGTCCACTATAGCCAAGTACCATGCCATAATAATCATACCTGGTGGTCCTCTTATTGGTGTTGTCATTGATCCTACCCTCTATCTTAGTGTATCTCTATCCCAGGTCACCAAACCTAAGGAGGTCCTCACCTAATTTATCTCTATAGTAATGGTGGCACCCTAACACTAAAATGTCATAATTTGGCCCTAAAATATGGCACCTATCCCTATAACCCTATAATATGTGCTTATATGATAGCTTATGTTACCCCTTTCTACCCATTAGGGCCACCACCCTGTACTTGTGCTCTAGTTGGATCCACATCCATGGCTTGTCATCCCCCATCATCCCATCTAAAATCAACTACTAAATTAATGGCCTGGTATCATGTTATATAGCCCTAAACAACACCAAAATCATCAACACTTGATCTCATAGGTAGTTCCTCATGATTTAAGACTACCTCATCTAGCTATGGCTTGGGTAACAAAAAATTATCATCCTCTCTCCTATATCTCAAAAAAGGACTCAAAATACCCTACACTAGTCCATGCTACCTCCTCACTCTATCAAAAGGGATGAGCTCAGTCTCACCCTCTATCCTCCCATAAATCTACTTGTATCTTTACAAAGACAAAGGGTGATATCTATATTGGGCTCACCTAGGAAAGCCCACATATGACCTCTAGACCACATCACCCACAACCAAACCATCCAATGCATCTCTAAACTAGTCAATGTCTTTAGAACCTCCTCTAGCCCCTATTAGAGCATAATATCCCCTCCATCATAGGAAAACCACTCTGTAGTTTACATAAGCATAGCCATCCCATGGTAGCCCCAATGGTTTTATAACCTTAATGTGCTCTTATGCCCAACGATGGAGCACAAACCTCACACTGATCCCATATCATCTATGAGCTTGAAACTCCCAAAGTTCCCTATTTATCTAAACTAACAACACTTGTGCCCACTTGAATACCATCCTCCCTAATAACATCTCTACCAACACACCCAATTGTAGATAAAGAAATTGTCCACTATTTAAATCAAGCAACATGAAATAGGACACTATTATAATCATCATCATCATCATCATCAATTGCCTCTCAATCAACACCCTCTAGTATAATGGCCCATAACCAAAGCCACCTAAATGTCACCTAGCATGGACCTGATCCTCACTATATGAGAGCTTCATCTCCTCATCCCTCTCTTCACTCTCAATATGATAAATATGCTCCCCTTGAATAGATAACTATGTAATCCTATGAACATCCTCTAATAGGATGGTCATCTATCTTGTCAACAATAAGGTGTTTGTGGCTAGATCCCATCTGTCGATGAGGGCCAAAACACTTGTTGTATCTTGCAGTAAGCATTGATAATGTCACATGTATCCTAATCCAACTTCCTCCATATGTGTCCAATCATCATAGGCCATCCCTTCATAGATCTCTATAAAGATCTTTAGAACCCAATCCCTCATTTGGATCTAGTCTCATGCTTACAAATAGATCAATTCAACATGTGCACTTAATTTTCCATTATCATTGCTAATTATACCTACATCAGCCTCTTTATCAACCTAAATTCACCTACAACAACCTATTCCAACCATTACCTCTCCAACATTACCTTTAGAGTGGCCCCCACTCATAAACATTTTAACATCTATCCTAACTTATCACATCAAAAACCTAACGCTTTTATCAAAAATGTTTATCCTAACCAAAAAAAAATTCAACACCCTACCTTAACCTATAACAACTTCCCTAAACATCTAAAACCAACACATAACTCTACCCAACAACTATAAAATCAACATATCATTCCTATTTAAACATTTGTCTATCCTAACTTACACTTGACACTTCAATTAACTGACACCCCTTTCAAAAACATTTTAAAACCATCTTCCCCAACATCTTTTACAACTTACTTCCCTTAAAACACTTGACCATTGATAGTTCACCTAAACCATCAATAGTCTAATAAACCTTTTTCCTCGATGTTTGACTATCGATGGTCAGGTTAACCATCAACAATCGAGTTGAACTACCAATGTTCACTATTTATGACTACTAGTGGCAAAAACCTAGAACCTACCATACCAAATACATAATAAATACCAAAATAAAAAAACAAACTACCATTTCTATCCTATAACCATCACCAACCCAACTCCTATACCCATTTCAAATTTTAACTATTAATTTTTCAAATCTAAAACAAAACCTAAATCTAGGTCAAAACCCATAAAAAACCTATCAAACTAACTATAACCTACCCAAATTCAACTTCAACACACCCAAATCAACTCAATTATCAATTTTAAAACACTCCCTACCTCATTCCTCAATCATTGTCAAGGTCAGAGGCTATGTCTTACTACTCAACCATGTCCTCATCTGTCATACATATCTAATCCCAATTGATCACCTCAAAAAGCACCTTCAACCAATCACCAATCACCACCTCAACAAATGCTTAGTCAAAATGTCTTAGAAAAACACCAAATTTGTAATTCACCAGAGCATGGAAGTCAACTTGTAAAAATTAAAATGAAATTTCATTTTCACTTTTTATACTTTACACTTTTAGGGTTTCACCTTGACCAACAATGGTTAGGGTGACCATTGATGATCAACTTTAAACCCCTGACTATCGATGGTCAGGATGCTTGCCTTTAAAAAAACTTTTTAGGCACCTATACCCTAGTGCCACTTTGGATATTACCCTTTCTCTGACCCACCTAAACTTTTTAGAGATTAACCTTATCCACCTAACTTGTAGACCATGCCCACCTCAACTTTGGCCATTTTTGACCCAAACTTATCACATGTTTTATGATGACCTTACTTGGTCATTTTGACTACACCAGCTACCCATGCCATATTGAACATTTGAATTTGTACCACTTCATGCATAACCAAACCATTTATGTTTTTTAAAGGAGTACTTCCTACCTCAAATACCTATGAAAACACCAACCCTATCTAGGAGGCTTATAGATTCACCCAGTCAACTATGACCAACACTGTAGATTGATTATTCTATCACTTGTCCTTTTAAAACTAACCTTATTTTTACCAACATTAGAAACCTTTATTTGTGTGTTATTTTCTCTATCCCACTTAGTCACATTTTGTGCACACATTTGCATTTCAAATTCATAACCCCTCATTTTGTCACCAAACTCATGACTCACCATAGACAATTTATCAAACCCTGACCTAATTTTGTTTCACCTCATCAACTCTCAGTTTGAGGGGGAACACCTCCTCCCATACTTGGGGAAAATAAACCTTTGATAAAGAAATCCATTTTTTTTTGTATCCTATTAATTCAAATCTTCATAACAAAAGAGGAAAAATGTAGACACTAGAAAACTATACTAGATGTCAAAATACCTCAGGATACTAATGTGACCACCTAACCCTTCTTGACCTATTGACTAACTTATCAAACCTTAGGTCTAGTTGGCTACTTATCTAACTAAAATCAATAACTTATCATCCCTTTTAACTTATCTTGACACTCAACCATCGATGTTCAGCTTAACCATCGATGGTTAGCTTGACCATTGACAGTCAGGTCCTCACCCTTCTAACACATCACCAATTGTGTGTGAGCTAACAAAGCATAATTAAATATGTTTTCCTTATTTAGTTTTAAAAAAATCCTAAGCATTTAAATAAGGATGCCAACCTACTAGGTAACCTTCTATCCTCCATCTTTCTTTTACTCTAAAAGGAGGGGATTAGGAAGTGAAACGTGTGATCACAAGAGCATTCTTGCATAGACGTATTCAAGCTTTCTAGCATCTAGTCTTTCTTCAACAACTCAACAACAACAAAAGAGAATTGAATCTATACTAAATTTTGTTTGGAGGCCAAAGTATTGTTAGTCTATAAAATTTTCCCTATCCTTCAACCATTAGCCATTTATAAAGTTGTAGGTATATTATACTTGTTCTTTGTTTCATTAGATTTCTAACCCCCTTGACCTGATCAGACCTTTTTGCATCTTATTTTCCAACTTATAGATCTTTAACAGAACCATTATTAGACCATTTACCTAATCTATAACTTATCTTTTAGCAACCTTCAAAACCCATAGGTAACCATCGATGATTAGCACAACCATTAATGGTCACCTCCAACTGTCGATGGTTACCTAACCATCAATCGTCAACTAAGCCACCAATAGTTCATCCAACCATTGATAATCACTATGGAAAAATATAATAGTAAATTATTTTTAGCTCCTTACCCCTTACCAAGCCTATCCTTTTGTATTCCTACTTGTTCACAATCCCTTTTATGATTTTTTTAGCCTAACCCAACCACCTTTAACACTAGTATTGACCCACTTTTGTTATATTTAATCATTTTACTTAATAAGCATTCTACTTTATTATTGTATTTCATTTTATTTACTTTATTCAATTAATTTTCTTTTGTCTATTTCAACTTAATTTTTATTAAAATTGGATTGATAGCCTCCTAACAAGCTTATGCTTCTTGGATCTAGCTCATGCTAGGAAGTCCACCTAACTATCTTGATAACAACCCCTATGTTAGTGATTTGTTATCTATAGGTTATTCCTTCCAAGATAAAGAGGAGTTCTCCATCTTCATCTGGATTACACATGCATCATCAACCAAGTATTTTTACCATATCCTTATTACTAGTTTCTTATCTTCTTCCAAAATTAATAAATGAGTATAAATTAAGAGAAACACAAAGCTCTAGAACAATGTGAAATTAGAAGATTCCTAGATCTCCACTCTTTTCTCAACTGACTTAAAATGATGAGGTTGATAGTATTTCTTTAGGATCTTCTTAGTCATGATTGGTGCCTCTAGCTTAATCTCTATAAGTTCCAATTGTTATTATGGTGATTATGGTAATGATTTTTATTAAAATTGGATTGATAACCTCTTTTAGCAGGATTATGCTTCTTGGATCTAGCTCATGCTAGGTAGTCCTCCCAACTATTTTGCTAACAACTCCTTTTTTAGTGTTTTCTTATCTATAGTTTATTCCTTCCAAGGCAAAGAGGAGTTATTCATCTTCATATAGATTACACACACATCACCAACTAGGTATTTTTACCACACCTTATTACTAGTTTCTTATCTTCTTCCAAAATTAAGAAATGAACAAAAATTAAAAGAAACATAGAGCTATATAACAATGTGAAATTAGAAGACTCCTAGATCTCCACTCTTTTCTCAACTGACTTGCAATCATGAGGCTGATAATCTTTCTTTAGGATCCTCTTGGTCATGATTGACACATCTAGGTTGATGTCTACATTGTATTTCTTCTTCTCTATCTAAGCTAAAACCAAACACTCTTGGCATTCTACCCTAAACATTAGTTCACCTTGATCCATAGGTTGATCATGACTAGTTATCACCTTCTTTGGTCTCCATACCATGATTTGTCTCTTAGGATATTCAAACATCTTGTTATGACTTGAGTACTTATTCAATCTAATCTTTAAAAAAATTCAATATAACCAACACATTGACACTCATATAAAATAAACTTACTCTTGTTAGACATACCTTTTAACTGATGTCATCTATGATCTCTTCTTGGTCAATTGCTTACTTTATCATAGTCCCATGCAAACTCATACCATAGTCCCATGCAAACTCATACTTGGGTAGCATCCTTATACAGTCATTTACTTTACTTCCTAAACGATAAAAAAGCAAGACAATGACCATAGTAGAAATTAGAATACCTTATGGTGTTAATTTTTCTGATTAGTCTTCTCATATTGCTCTTTATGTTGGCATTCTTATTGACTTGATCTTTCTTCTTATGACCTTTCTCAAAGTTTCTCATATTGTCTATGACATTATCATGCTCAACCTTCAAGGAACCTAGCTCAGACTTTAGCTAATCACACTCAACTTCCTTTGATATCAAACTTGTATTTGCAATATCTAACTAATTCTTGGGATATTTGATGATATTTTCATCCATTTTGGCTTATTTGGTCATGTCACTCTTCAAGATACATATCTATTCTTCAAGATCCTTGACCACAGATCTTAACTCTTGACTCTGTTTCCTTAACTACTTACCCATATTGTGCTTCTAGGATCACCTTTTGTTTATTAGGCTTATTCCAAAGGACCTTTCTTTGATATTAATTATTGGAGATATAATCACTAAGAGGGGGATGAATTAGTGTCCTCATAAACTTCTACTTTCACTTCAATATATCTTCTAATCAATCATTGAACAACATCATCATATGATCAATATCATCTATTCTAGAAACATATTAATGATAATATATACATATCAAGTATGAACACATCATATATGTGGTAAATCTTCATGGGTAATGAAACCAAATAATAATACCTTAGACAAATAGTCCTATAAATCAATGAATCAAATATAGTTGAGCACCCACTCAACTTAGAACACCAACCCTAATATGTTAAGTACCAACTTGATAGAGTATTTAAAAAGAACCCATTTATAAGGAATCAACAAATCCCTTAGTGACTTATCACTAACTCATCCACCTCTTTACCAAGCATCCACTCATTCAATTAGACTCCTTCCATCTTTGTCCTTGTTACAATCTTTAACAAATAACGGTCCTTTTTTTTACGTCTTCTTATCCTATAATATTCATACATAGCTCTCTATTTCATCTATGCATATTAGTCACATTATCTTATGATAATAGTTATCATAAATATACTTATATTTCTAACACATTTCTACTCTTTTGTGATAGCCTCATAGATTTTGCTCTACTTTTCTTCTTGTTGTCTTTCATTTACAGACCTCTACACTTCTTTTAATGTTTAGATCATAAGGTTTCAATCACGTGATTACATGGTATGTATTTATATCCATAATAACATCCTATACTCTAATATTCTATCTTAATATTCAAATTCAATTTATACTTCATTTTCTCATTTACTCCATTGTCTCATTTCTTCAATTAGGCCTGATTAGTCTTGCTCTTATAAAAGTCACTTAATTTCACACACTTTGGTTATACATACACACTTTCACACTTTTATTAAATTTTAAATATGTCATATAACAAATTTAAAACATTAATTAAATTATTCATTAGGTTGGCCACAACTTAATAGACCAAATCCTCTTTTAGGCCTTAAGGAGACCTATTTCAATTAGGCCTTCATTAGTGCATGTTATCCTTTAAACTCCTTAGAAAAATTTAAAAATACGCACATAGAATATAAAATAAATATACCACTAAAATATAACCATAATTATGTCATCTTAGGTCCATGATAATTTTTGTCTCCAACCACTTGTTGAAGCATGCCATTAGCATTGTTCACAATTAGGCCTATAAACCTACAGAAAGTCTATCATGAACTACTGAAGATTAAACACATATTATATAAAAAAACATGGAAATAAAATACATATAAAATAGCTAAATTACCCTAGATTTATCACCATGTGATTTAGACTTCACAACCTAGGGCAAAAGGACTCAAACCCTTCTTGGCAAATAACCCACTTAAAACTGCCGGAACACTCCAAAACCCAATCATGAAAAACTTGATTTTCAAAACCTAAAATAAAACTTATGATGACCATTTATTTATTGAAAATATAATTTAAAATATTTATAAAATCTAAAATAAAATAATCATGAGATATAATGTCAAATATTGGTTTTTTAGACCAATATTTTGTCTTTAGTACACATAGTCGAGCCAAAACCAATCAATCCATTTTGGCTTCAACATTTCAATCAATTTCACTAACTCTAAAACCTTTAAATATGAATTGATAGGACATAAATTTCCTAAAAACCAACACCATGTGTATTATATACTTATACTCATGGCAGATAACCTCAAACTTATCACTATAACTTGCTTACCTAGAATTGCCAGTTTGCCTTAAAAGACATGTCATGGTGATTTTGATCTTCAACACCTATATGGCCACATAAAATAATAATAAATCATGAGAATAATATTATATGATCCTTATACCATTATTATATAAAAATATAATATGGCCAATGGAAATATCGGTCTTATATACTAATCTTATGACCTCATTTTACATAGACCTCACTGAGCTAGACAAGTCAACTAGTGAGCAACTTTTTGATATATACAATGATCTCAAAAACTTATATCCAACATTAATATGTATTATAGATCTTGAAAAAAAATTCCATGCATTTGGTTCCATCCCTATTCCATGATAACACATCCTTAATCATCTTATCACTTCTACTTGGGGTTTTCACTATTTGCACCATTAGGCTTATTAGCGACATGTTATCTTGAATGACCAATATGGAAAAATTTAAGGGAATAACCTATATATAAAACACCATGTACATAAAATATAAGTATTAAACTTTGTCCTCCATCCATTTATCAACTTTGATTTGGTCAACTTTGACTACTATAATAAATCTCCAAGAAATTAGCACTTTCTTGTAGGGTCGACTCACACACCTGACAAACCAATCACACCTAGAGGTGCTTGGGAGATTTGAATAATTAATTAAATAGTTTTTATAGTAATTTGATACCATTATAGGATTTTTTGAACAATATATTTTACATCAGGTCATTTTTAGGATTTTAGAGAAGTTTAACACTATGTTTTTGTTAATAATTGTTCATAAAGGACTATCCCTCATTTCCAAAACTAATGCCTATATATATTATCTAATACCATTACCCATATCTCCTTAATATTTTAGGTTCACATGCATAGGTTACATGTGTTAATAAACACCTAAAAGTCCTTCTTAGGTTTGCATGCCTTCATGTTGTGTACTTGAGAGACCTCAAAACTTATTGTCATGATTTTTCTTGCAAATAACAACCTACATTTTTTTTAAAATGATTTAGACAACATATCATACCTTTGAAAACACTCACCTACCCAAAATTTCCTTGGAAACAAAACCACATACCTCATTAGGCTTACAATCTCTCTCTCTTTTTTCTTTCTAGACCTTGACTTCCAAACCTTATTAGTCCTTAAAACTAACCTTCTAACCACTATCCAAGATTTAAACACCTCATAAATGGTATAAAACATCTTACCATGATCAACCACTACCATAAATTCTCTATATACCTTGAAAACACCTCATGACACCTCATTAAATTAGGCAGGGTCTAGGAATTGTCTAGTTACATACTCTGACTTGAGGTCTTACCCCTATAGGATCATATTAAAACTATCCAAAGTGATGCAATGCCTTATTTTCATTCTCAAGAAAACTTATATATCCTATCATTCTTTTTTTTCAATCATCTTATTGAGCCATCATGCTCAAACATTCTCACTAGGACTTTACATGTTATGACTACTATCATGACTAGGCTTTTGAAGCACTTGAAACTTGACAACTGAACTTGAAAAAATATTTGATGCTTCTTAACCTTGATATAATTAATTTTATTCTCCTCAAACAATATCATACATATATACATACCTATTCATGCTCATCATGCACATTCTCATGATATGACTATGCTTCTCAAGACACCTTATACTCAAAGACTAATACTCAAAACATGATTACTTCAATGATGATATCAAACAAGAACATTAATTAGATAACACACTCATACAAATACAAAAACCTTGATAATTTATCACCTTTGACAACCTCATGCTAACACCTCAACTATCCTTACTTACTTGGTCATCATCCTTCACTCATGCATACCTCAAAGACCACTCATCATGCATCTTCACTAGATAAATCTAGAAATAAATGAAAACACACTTTTAAATTAATGAAATTAATGAAAAAACTATTCCAAAAAACTCCCCCTTTGTCATTCATGAAAAAACACACTACAGTATGATCAATCTTTTCTCCCCCAAACTGGTCTTTCACCCCCTTTGACATTAATGACAAAAGATCTTCCAAAAACATATATCTGATCCTTGGACATGAACTTTAAGAAACCACATAATGAAATGATAAAAAAATACTCACCTTAATCTAGAATTCTTGAGTTACTCCTACAGAAACCATACCTCTTATGTCATCTACATATTCACTGAACTGCATATAGAGATCCATCTCAACTTTTGATTGTTCTTAATATCCTTAGATATCTGACACAAACCTCAAATTTTCCTTCATGTTGACTTGAAATTTCACATATTTTCCTAATCCTAATAAGCTCCCCATATGCCCATACTTTACTTTTGAGTCACACAATAAATAAAAATCACTTTTGACCTCCTTCATTCTTGAATAGACCTTAAATATTTATTTACACAATAAAGACTCTTGTTATCATCCTCTTAGCTCTATAAGCCATATTTGATCCATCTACATCATGACAACCCTTCTTATATTAGTTCACTACTCATTAAGTTTGTAAAATACCTAGTTCACTATTTTCTAGACTCCTATCTTGCTTGATCACCTTCACCTTACATAACCAGGGTATACCAAGCATATATACCAATTATACATGACCCAAAGGTCATCTTAAAACACTTAGAACAATCACCCTCAATTCTAATGAGCATTAAACATCTCTAAAATTAACTCTTATCCACCATGTCTATTAGGTATGTCTTCAATCAAAGATATTATTTCAAGGGAATAATCTATTCCTACATGATAGAGATAAGATAACTCATTTCATGTCCATATGGTATCTTAAATGTTATTCTTGTGTCAATCTATCTTATTTATGTTTTTCAAGCCACCATGACATCTTCCTTTATGCTTACTAGTTTTTCATGATTTAACTATTTTTTGTATACTCACATCTCTATGATAGTATCTCCTTCATGTCCTAAACACTAAGACATTCTCAATACATTAATATTTCCTTAATGACATTTAGGTCACTCTCCATTTACATTAAACATCCATATTTCGTATTAAGTACCAAAGGACAAGTGGGATATGCAGAACCTCACCAAAGCATCTATGGAACCCTCAAAACATCCTCTTAGTTGTGAATGACCTACACCAATCATATATGCCTCCAAACCATAATGTACCTTTGATATTATGATGTTCATAATTTCTTTTACTCTATATTACTAATCAATACATCTTTTCAATCATCTTACTATCCTTCTCATAGCTACCTCAAGCCTTTATACCATAGAGTTATATGATCTACTCTTGATGTTCTTGATCAAGGTTCTCCATATTTATATATCATGAACTATGGATTTTTAAATAAAAACCCTAAAACACACCTTTATGATGCTTTTATTTAGTGATGAATGCTTCTATGAATTATAATAGAGACATCTCAATTCAAAGATATCTAGAACAATGTGAAATTAGGAGATTCCTATATCTCCACTCTTTTCTCAACTAACTTGCAATCATTAGGTTGATAGTCTTTCTTTAGGATCCTCTTGGTCATGATTGGCACCTCTAGCTTAATGTCTACATCATTATTCTTATTCTCTATCTAAGATGATACCAAACACTCTTGGAATTCTACCCTAGTAAGTAGTTCACCTTGATCCATATGTTGATCATGACTAGTTCTCACCTTCTTTGGTCTCCATACCATGATTTGTCTCTTACGAGCTTCTAACATCTTGTTATGAATTGAGGAATTATTCAATATAATCTTATAAAATATTGAAATATGAACAACACATTAAAAATCATATAAAATAACCTTAATCTTATTAGACATACTTCTTGATTGATGTGGTCTGTGATCTATTCTTGGCCAATTTATTCTTTTATCATACTCCCATGAAAAATAATTCTAGCATGTCATCCTTCTACAATCCTTTTATTTATGCCTAAAATGATAAAAATCAAGATAATGACCATGGGAGAAATTGGAATACCTTATGGCATTAATCTATCTAATTGTTCTTCTCATATTACTCTTTATATTGGCATTCTTCTTGACTTGATCTATCTTTTCATGACGTATCTCAAACTTGATCATCTTGTCTATGAGTTTTTCATGCTCAACCTTCAAGGAACCTAACTTAGAATTCAACTAATCACACTCAACTTACTTTTGATACCAAAATTGCATTTGAAATCTCTAACTGATTCTTGATATCATTGATGATCTTTTCATCCCTTTTGGCTTCTTTATCCATGTCACTCTTCATGATACATATATGTTCTTCAAGAGACTTGACCACAGATCTCAACTCTTAACTCTATTTCCTTAATTGGTTACCCATATTGTGCTTGTAGGTGTTGGAAAGTTATTAGTGATATCATGAATGTGACCTTGTGAGTGGATGAAGTGATTTGATATCCTAAGTAATAATGACAAAGTGTGCAATGTGCTTGTCTTAGTGTGCTTAAAGGAGGCTTGGTTGATATTTAGTTTTGGCATGATTAGAGATATTTAGGGATGAGTAATTAGAGAATTTACAAGAGGTCCTTAAGATTTATCTATGATTTGATATTTTTTTTGCATAATTGAAATTCATCTAGTAGTCCATAGTTTTCATCTAGATAGTTTGGGTCTAGTGGTAGAAAATCTAAGTAGGTACTTTGCTAACATCACCATTGCCACATGTGGATGAGTCAAGGGGAGTTAGTCATATGGTTATGATCACATTAATCCATAATTTATATGTACTAAATATCAAGTCATGCATTAAATCATGGTCAAATATATGAGGGTGAAAAGTTGGCTTCTCAATTAGAATTCATCATTTTCCAAGCATTAGACTAGCCTAAGTTAATGAAGAATGTAGGTTTGGTTGATAGAAAAAGGTATAAAATGGAGTGGGTGACATATAAATTACTATAATAGTGATAATATCAAACTTATATCTGATTACTAAAGGCAAGGATGAATAGAGACAGTCATAGCTAAAGATTCTTAATCCATATCAAAACCCTACACACAGTCACAGGCCTAGAAGCTAGTCTCGAGAATATGAGATGTTAAGGGACCTATAAACATGATCAGGGATTAAAAATTGGTATATATTGTCATCATGATTTAAAATATTATTCCATAGTCTCCTTTAGGTTATAATAATAGTAGGGGTACCCATTATTTTATCTCGGACCTAAGGCACTTCACATGTAATACAACCTATAGACCTAGTACATAGATGGTGAAAGGATGAGTGAAAAAACATCTAGTGACTATGTGATTATGTTTAGGATTTAATTTAAGGCTAATTAAGGTTTATAATATCCTAAAATCATTGTGACCAATTATAGGTGGTCACATACTTAGAAACCTAGTCTATGCCTATGAGACCTAAAACTAGGCATGAACCATTAGGATTATAAATTCACTCATATTATCATATGATCCCTAAAATCAATGTGAAATAATTTGTGGGAGAGTGGAGGAATTATAAGACTTAGTGGTTTGTATATGATAACTCAAATTGACCATTTTTTACCTCAATTTGTCTAAGGGGTGTCCAAAATGCATAGTAAGAACTTAAGAGCCAACTTCTTTCACTCACATCTATATGGACAAGATGCATGGTGTCTGAATCAATTAGGTATAGTTTAGGGGGGTAATTTAATTCAAATAAATGCCATTGTTTCAAGGGTTAAGGTATTAACAATTATGAATAATTGTTAAGAACCTAATGGACATAAAACCCTCATAAGAATATAATGAGGAAAGATGAATAACAATGCATCCATAAGGGGTAAATTGACCTAGAAAGTGATTTAGACCTATTATTAACCCTCTCAAGATCCCTACCACTTAGTTTTTTTGTTCCATCACTTATATAAATGAGCAAAATTATGTGTTTTCTAAAATATTTAAGGTAATTTGAAGGTGTAGAAAGGAACAGATAGGTGAAAGTCATGGTAGAAGGCATGTGGATATGTATTATAACTTATCATACCCCATTATCACATTATTTATGCATGAAAAGTCATTTTATAAGAAGACTATTGTAGTCAGTCTTAGAGAAAATAGTGAGAATCAATGTTGTAGACACCGAAATCATGTCTAACCCTTGGTCATCCTCCCCCTTGGTCCATTCCTAACCCATTCCTAAACCATGCACTCACTAATTTAAAAATAATAATTTATTATTAATATCCTCCCCTTTGACACATCACCTATAACACCTCGTCTGACACCTCACCTTGGACTGTTTCCCACCCTATGACTCACCTTAAGAATAAGTGACTCACCCAAGACCTATTCTTACTTCTTTCTAACTGCCTAACCAACTCTCATGCGTATTTAGTCCAACCTTTGACAATTCTCCAATGGATCATGCACTTGGCGGATGGAGAACGGGCTTGGTGGCTCTTTTACTCATTCTCCACCTGCAGTCATTGGTCAAATGTCAGTCGATGCCGGTGGGATCACTGATGTCAGTTTTACTTAAACCAAATTTCTAACCTCTAGTGAATCTAATCACAAATTGTTAATCTCTGGTGAGCTAATCACGAATCTCGAATCCTCTTCCAGCGAAACAAAGTTCTCGTGTGCTCTTGCTTTCCAATGTTCTGGCTTCTTATTTTCTTGCAAGGATCAACATTCTTGACATCATTTTCTAGGCACTGAGGTCTTGCATCAGACATTCTGCACAGGGATTGCATGATATCTCCATCACCAGCGACAATGGAAACACAGCTCCTGCACCTTTGCCAACTCATGTCATAGCTAAGTATTTGTACTATTTTTATTTCAGTGTCATTTCAAATATATTAGCATTCTATCTACTATCTATTCCAAGCATCCTTGACCCAACCTTCTCTGTTCTTCCTGGAGAGGCTGAAAAGCCTTCTCTCACCCTTATTCTCTTTTTTTGCCTCTGACACCTGTTTAGTCTCTCTTTAGACAATACCCTCTATCCAATCAACTCAGCACAAGCTATTAGAGACCTACATACCCTCTTAAGGCCATCCCGATCAATCTGACTAAACTGCTTCCCAAAAAGGCTGAGAGGCCTTTTTCCTACCCCTTACCCCTTTTTCTAACAACATACCCTCTGCCTTAGTTCTTATTAAAGATTCTATCTACTGTCTTACCATCCCAAACAAACTCCCTGACTCCTAGACAAGACCACAGTCCATCTTGCAGACCAAAAACTAAACCTGTAACCCGTCCCTGGCCATTACCCCAACCGACCTAAACCATTTCCCCTACCGACATTAGCATTCTAACTGATGTCGGTGACATCTCTTGACCGACGCTGGCAATACCACTGACGTCGGTGACTGTGCAAAGTAGATCCCAGCTTATCAGGTATGCATTTTCTTTCAGTTCTTTCTTTTCACTCTTTTATTATTTCTCATTTCTGTCTCTGTCATATTTTGTTTTAACAGTGGACTATCATCCTCCAAGAAGCCTTAGCGCTTCTAGGACCAAGCTTTTGCTTGGCAGTCCACCCTTTTGTCAGCTAACATTTTTCATGTTTTAGTGTCTTTCTCTTTCAGGTGTCATCCTCCACAACAAAAGAGGAGTTATCGCTATCATCTGAATTCTAGTGCATAAAACTATATCCAGGTACATACAAGCCTTAGACCATTTCTTTAAGTTTCTCATTTTCTCTCTTTGAATGTGAAAGCGAAAATAGCATAGAAACATTCTGGCACGCCCGGTGGGACCTTAGGGCCTTCCTTGGGTTCTTTTCCTTCTTTTTTCATTTAGGTGCATTAGGTTTCTCCCTTTTCACCTCTTTCTTCTCTTCTAAAAGACATCATAAGTAGGATTAAAAAGAACTTTTCTTTCTTTTCTTGCATTTCAAACTAATCAAAAGTCATACTCTTTAACCCTTTCTCAAACTTGTTTTCATTTGAATTCATATTTTGACTTGGGCTTAAAACACATTGCATTTCATTTCTGTTTGCTTGCATTTCTTAGTCCACACCTAGTAATTAAAAACTGCATATTGAATTAATCGTAGTCCACTTTATGTTACACAACCAAACCACTTGCACCAAATCAAACATCAAACTCACCTGAGACAAGGCTCAACTGGGATTTCATCACCCAGCAGATACCTTACTTGTCCCGGCAATCCCACTTGGATTTCACCACTAAGGGGAAAGCCCACTCTGTTATTTGGCAGAAGATAATCTATAGGGAAAGTATATTTTGGTTAAGCGAGACCAGCTTATCACTGGGATTGTGAAGTGAGGGGAGCTTGCTCCTTAGCACCAAGCCAAGTACAAAACCTAACACAAACTTTTGAGCACCTAAACAAACTTGAAACCATCTTTAGACTACTTCTTCTAGAACTCGTCTCATAAACCAAACTTCCTAAACACTTTCTAAGGCATAAGCCAACATGATCCTAATAAAATTATTCCTAGGGATTTAACGTTTAAGATCTACCTATCTTCATCTTATTTTCTATTTTTATCTGGTTTTTTGAGCTAGTAAGGATGTTTTCTTCTTTGTTTCCAAAAACTTTTAAATTTTTTGAGTTTTTGGAAAACACAGTAACCGACATCGGCAACTCCCACCGGCATCGGTTATCTGATCGACATCGACAGCCTTATTCACCGACATCAGTTTTTATATCGACGTCGGTCACTGTCCAATCTTTTTTTCCCAAAAATAACAAGTTTAAAAACTAACTTTCTTGCTATCTAAAACCACATTCTGGTTTTTTGAGACTGAAAAACACAGTTTTCTAAAACCTAACCCTTTCTTGCCTTGAATGGTTTTGACACACAGTCAAACCAAGGCTCTAGTCAACCACGTGAGGCATCAACCGCTTCTGGCTTCACCATCCATAACTAGTCCTATAATGGAGTTCCACTCGAAGACTGAAAGAACTCCTACTCACCCAACCCCGCCCCAGACTCCTATTGTCCCATAAGGGGACCAAGATTCTTGGACCTCAATGTCAAAGCCTTGCAGCACTATCTCGTGCATAGCCATATGTGAGACTCCCTAGGCAACCCAATCTATGGGATGCCGACTTCCTTAGTCGAGACAATGATCACATCAACAGCATCTACAATTCAACCTATAGACAATCAAGCCAACACCTTGACTAATAACCCAACCGTGTCCTACCTTCAAAATTTAGCCTCTCCTTCTAGACCTACCTCCATGGGGGTTCCGGTACTCCCTCAACCTCAAACTACTCAACCAAATCCTACACCTTTCCAAAACCTAGTGGTCTCTATCCCCCCTACTCTTACACCTATCAACACAAGAGTAACTGTCTACCCTTCAACAAGTGTGGCCACTCCTCAACCATCTTTGACAGCCCCTATCCAACTTGTGCCTACCAACCCCATAACACAAGTGCCCTCGGCTTCAACTTCCTCCCTGATAACTAGCTACCCATATGTTGCATCTACACAAGTGCAACCAACCACGTCATATGCCCCTCTCAATATCTTTCAAGCACCTTATAATCTAGGGGGCGCTCCACCTACCAATCCATTAGTAAATATCATCAAAATGTTGATGGACAAGATGTCTAGCCTAGAGACCTCCATTTCTGGCTCACGCAATGCTCTCTCATACGAGCAAATTTGCAATGAGCCCATTCATCCTTCTATCCCAATCAGGCCATATCCCAGCCAGTGGGAACTTCCTAAATTTTCTCGCTTTCAAAGCAAGGAAGACCCACAACAACACTTACGGGCATTCAGACATGCCTGTTACCTTATTACCCATGATGATGCATTGCTTTTATGCATGTTTCCTATGTCTCTCTCTAGTGCTGTGCTTGACTTGTATAACTCTCTTACCAGCCATTCCCTCTTCACATTCACATAGTTGGCCCAGCTCTTTCTTGATCACTTCTCCATCAACATCACCAAGAAGGTCTCGATCACAGACCTCTATTCTAGCTGCCAATTCGAGGATGAATCCATAGCTAACTTCATTGCTCGCTAGAGAGGCCTCATCAATCAACTCTCCTTTTCCTTACTCCAACCCAAACTTATTAAACTTTTCTCCCAAGCTTGTGCCAAACATATTTCTTCCACCTTACGGGTTCAGACCTTCCGCACCTTCGATGAAGCCTTCATGATGGCCCGCAAACTTGAATTACGTGCCATCAAGGAGAATAAAGTCAAGTTGCAGAGCAAGAATCCCAACTCTAAGATCAATGACTCCTCTTCTTCTAAACCTTCATCATCCAATCCTAAGTCTAAAGCTTCAGCTAACGCTGTGGTCGTTAGACCTTCGTCCTCTTCAACCAATCAGCCTAAGCCATCCACATCTCAGAGCGCCACCTGCCAATTCCAATAGAGATACGTACAATGATAGTATACTCCTCTCGGGGAATCATACGCATTTGTGCTAGAAAAACTTGTTAGACAGGGGGTTCGCAATCTCCCCTAGATCCGACCACCTCCACAATTTGATCCCTCATGTGCCATCCCTACGTGGTATAGGGAAAATGACTTCTACAATTACCACCGTGTCAAAGGTCATGACATAGGTAACTATAAGACCTTTAAGAACATCATTCAAGACATGCTTGATATAGGTGACCTTGTCTTAGACAACCCAAATGCGCCACCCAATCAAAGCATAGATATCTTTAAGCAACCCTTTCCCAATCATCCTCCTAGCCAACACAATGTGCAGATTATGACTAATGACTCTCAAGAACATAATATATGTACAGTCAACATGGTCTCACCTCTTCTATTTGACCAACCTCTCTCACAGTCTCAAGAGGTTAGTTTGCCCATCAGTCCATCACACATGGACAAATCCTCTTCTCTCATTAGTTCTCCATCAACCTCCCTTATATTGGAGGATGCCTTAGCCATACCAGCACCACCAGCCTCACCTTCATCATTTCTCCTACCAATGGAGGGCCTTACCCTTCCTACTCTTCAACCACACGTAGAAGGCACAATCATCCCTGCCCTCTACCCTTTTGAGGAACCACATTCTCCAGTTCCTTCTCCACCAAGAGAAGAACCTGACTCTCCATCTTCTTCAACCAATGACAATCCAATTATAACTCCCACACACCTTGGGTCTGAGACTACTGCCACACCTAACACATTTTCAGCCCCACAACCACTCACATCTTCTCAAGGACCCAAACCTCATCCAACATCTTCTCAACCATTTTCCCGACTAGTGGAGAAAATTAGACTTCTCCAACCAAGGAAAGTGGAACATCAGGCATTATGGGAGCAACTCAAAGCTCCTCATCTTACTCAGCCTATCTCATCTTATGCCACTAACTCTCTTGTGACAAAATCCCCCAAATTCTTGACATGAATCAGACTTCCACTTCTAAACCTTTGAAACATCAACCATTCATATCAGAACACAAACCCTCATCCACCATATCAAAACCCATCAAGTCACTTGGTGTTCACCCCATCACTAACCTCACTCACCCGCAAGTCAAGGTAGACCTAAACCTTGCCTCGACCAATAGCAGTCCTCAAACCAAACCAAAGAAGACTGTTAAGCCACGGTAGCAAACCCCTCCTCCACCGTCAGCATTACCCTCCATTTTAGGCCCTCAGCCTTCTACCCTAATTGGAGTGCTCCCTACTCTGACCCTTAACCAAAACAAATTACCTCCATTACTTCCTTTGCCAACCACAAGTCTACCCCTTCTCAAAAATTTGGCACCTCTCATGAAGAAAGTGTCGTCTTCACATGTGGCCGCACCACCAACCCAAAAGGTGGTACGGAAGCCTTCTTCAACACCTCCCAAGCAAAAGTCACTAGCGCTTCATGCATCAACAAGCACGGACCCCTTAGTAGGTTCATACACTTTGACATTACACCAACTTTTGTAGACCTCTAGCATAACCCTTCCATCTATCAAGCCATTCCAACCCCTCGGGTCAAAACCTTCCTGGTTCAACGATACTAAGATTTGCTTATATCATCGTACACCAAGACATGATACCAAGAACTGCTGTGCCCTCAAAGTAGTCATTCGCTAATATGTGGAGAAAGACACTCTTCTTCTTGAGGACACTATCAACAGACATCCAACACCATCCCAAATCCCTCAAACCTCTTCATCAACTATGACCCCTCTACCTCCTTCACCTCCTCTCTTCAAAATTAATGCCATCCACATAATCACTAGGTCACAAAAGGATAAGACAAAAGAAAAAGCTGTTATTCCTTAGACCTATCCTTTTGTCTAGTTACCTCAACCACCAAAACCCAAGATTTCCATCTTAGGTGCATCCCAACCCCCTTCTTCAGAGGCAATCAAAGACTCTATGATAAAACAACTTCACCAAACGCTCATGAAGATGACCTTGTATGACCTTATCCAGAGCTCCCCCCAGCATCATCAAGCTCTAATCAAAGCCTTACAGGTAGCGGAGGTCCAACTTGAAGACCCTCAACCACTAGCTGCCCTCATCCATTCTTTCTCCCCCATCGCCTCTATCACTTTCAGTGATTCTAAAATTCCTGCCTCTACCTTAGAAGATCAGGACGCTGCTCTTTTCATCACAGCCTACATTAATTGAACCCACATTAAGTGAGTTATGATTGATGGGGGCGCCAGCATTAATATCATTTCTACCCATGCGTTTGATCAATTGGCTCTTCCCAAGAATTGCATATCAAAAACTGATGCAATCCTTAGATCCTTTAATGACACCACCACTAACACTATTGGCACTGTTGTCCTTCATATTCGCGTTGGCCTGCGCACAATCCCAGAGCTCTTCTACATCATTGAGGGAGAATTCCAATATAACATGCTATTAGGATGACCCTGGATCGACGCCATGGCTTGCATCCCTTTAACACTTCACCGTTATGTCAAATTTGAACACGATAGACAAGTTAATGTTATTCCTGCTGACCCATCCCCTTTCAAGACTTGTAACACAACCTATCGACCAAATGACATTCTTATTCCTCTCAAGGCACCAATCCAAACATCATCTCCATCCACAGAAGCATCAACTAGTATGCAAACAATGGTTACCATCACATCACCTTCTCAAGCGACAACCAAGGACCCCATGGACGATATCTTCCAAAGACTTTCACTTGGGGAATATCACTTACTTACTCTAGACATGTTCCAGACTCTTCAAGAGTATGGATAGCTTCATCAAAGTCCAAGATATGACCATCAGATTAGAATGGTCATTCCTTATGGTCCTCCTAGCCTTCAAACCAATCTCGTCTATGGGGGGCTAGATCAAGCTCCTACTGACGAAAATCCTTCCTCCTCACCTCAACTATTCACATCCGATTTCTCCTTTCTTGGCAACCCCACCTTTGCACATACCTACCTTTATAGGTGTGCATGGAAGGGTTTTGGCTTTGGGCACTACAAACAAGGCTCCCATCGGCCTATCAAACGACCCAATAACGATAATGCCAAGAAACCATATGGATTAGGTTTTCAAGAACCCACCGAGGCTTCTGCAAATCTTTGCCCTGAACCCACCATCGACCAATCTCTTCTAGACTCGCCTATTCTTCCATCCTCACCTACGGAGTCGGTGGTTTCCATCCCTCCTAGTTTTTTTTTGCATAAACACCATCCACTTGGAACCCCTAACCTATCAACTCAACAGGGTCCCCAGGTCTCTCCCTCTCATTTATCCCAGCATGATAGACGATGAATTGGCAATCATCAACACTGTTCACTGCATAGACGACGATGCCATTCTTACCTATATGGGTGCCGATGATTCTTTCATTCAGCACTCCCTCCCTTCTGAAATACAAGTTATGTTAAATGAATTGACCATTGACATTAATCTTCCATCTTCTGGTGTTCCTCATGTCTTAAAGATTGGTCAATCTTTAGACACCCAAGAGCAGATCAACTATACCACATTTCTCTCAGACAATTGCAAGGCCTTTGCTTGGACCTATGGTGACATGCTTGGTATCGACCCTAACATTGCCACTCATAACATCGTCACAAACCTAGAGGCTAAGCCTGTTAGGCAAAAGCTTCACAAAATGCATCCTCATATTGCACTTCTTGTCAAAGAGGAGCTTCAGCATCTTCTCTCTATCTCTTTCATCTAACCCATTGATTATCTGTAGTGGATATCTAACATCATTCCTGTTACCAAAGCAATTGGGGGGATCCAAATTTCTATAGACTATCGCGACCTCAACCTGGCTTGTCCCAAAGACGACTTTCCTCTTCCAAACATTGACCAACTTGTTGATCTTACGGCTGGCCATGAGATGTTATCATTCATGGATGGATTTTCAGGATATAACCAAATCCTGATTGCACCAGAAGATCAACACAAAACCACCTTCATTACACCATGGGGAACTTTTTGCTATCAGGTCATGCCTTTTGGTCTGAAGAATGCAAGCGCCACATATCAGCATGCCATGACTTACATTTTTCACGATCTCCTCCATAAAATCATGGAAGACTATGTAGATGACCTGCTTGGCAAGTCTAAGCTTTGTCATGACCATTTGACTATCCTCAAGATCATCTTCTCTCACCTTCTTTAGTACAATGTCTGTCTTAACCCCAAGAAATGTGTCTTTGGGGTCCTCTCAGGAAAGCTCCTGGGGTTCATCATCTCTCTTCATGGCATCGAGATAGATCCTGCCAAAATCTGTGCTATCCTCGAGATGCCACCTCTGACCAATCTCAAGCAACTTCACAGTTTGTAAGGGAAGCTCCAATCCATCCACCGCTTCATTTTGCAACTTTCTGACCGTTGCCAACCCGTTCATCATCTCCTCAAGAAGGACGTCTCCTTTAAATGGGATAAAGATTTCCAAGAGGCTTTTAAAGCCCTCAAATCCTATTTGGTCTCTCCACCAGTCCTTATTCCACCAAAAGATGACCAGCCCTTCTACCTCTACATCTCAGCAACCAATCATTCGTTAGGTGCCATGATTGCGCATTGAGATGAGCAACACCGTGAGCAAGCGGTCTACTACATAAGCTGAACACTTGTCGACTATGAAACTCGGTATACTCATACCGAGAAACTCTATTTGGCATTAGTCTTTGCCACTACCAAGCTCCGTCACTATCTTCTCAATCACAAAACCTTTGTCATCACTCACACTGACCCTCTTAAATACATGCATTCCAAGCCATATCAAAACCAACGTATGGCTCATTGGCTCATGCTTCTTGCTGAGTTTGACTTAGAATTTGTCCAGCAAAAATATATAAAGGGGAAAATAATCGCTGACCAACTAGCAGATGCCCCTCTTCCCGACAATCAACCTTCTCAGTGTGAATTTCCCGATGAATCTATCGCCACTCTCTCGACTAATGACACATTCTACCAAATGACGATTTTCTTCGACGGCTCCAAATGTCAACTCGATGGGGGTGTGGGGGTCATCCTCATCCCACATGAGGGTGAGCCCATGCCCCTATCTTTCAAACTCGACTTTGAATGTACCAATAATATGGTCGAATACGAAGCCTTAATTTTGGGACTTCAAACTGCCCTTTCTTTAAACATCAAGACCATCAACATCTTCGGCAACTCATAACTTGTCGTCAATCAAATCAATGGTTCATATCTTTGTAAAAATGAAATTTTACAAAGGTACAAGCACTGTGTTGACACCCTTCTAGCATCTTTTGACCATCACTTATTGCAGACTATTCTTCGATCTATGAATAATTTGCTGACACCATGGCTTCACTCGCCTCACATATTCCTTCTTCATCATCCTCATCAAGAATTTATGTCATGGTACATCATGTGCCATTGCCTTCATACATTTCCACTAACATCAACCTCATCCACACCATAGACTCTAGTCCACAAGATGTATGGTCTAAACAACTTGTGGACTACTTAGCTCATTCTATCATTCCTCCCAACCTCTCTAGCAATGCACAGCGGGCTTTCATCAAGCGCACCGCTCGCTATACCATGCTAGGGGGACTTCTCTATAAAAGAGGTTTTGACGGCCTTCTTCTTCGTTGTTTAAACTCCACTAAAGCCTCTCATGCTATTAAACAAGCCCATGATGGGATTTGTGGTAGACACTTTAGTGGTAACTCAGTTGCTAAGCACATCCTTCGCCTGGGTTATTATTGGCCCACTCTTCATCAAGACTATAGTGATTATGTTCGGCATTGCATCAAGTGTCAACAGCATGCTAACTTGCTTCATCTCCCTAGCCACGCCTTACAAGTTGCTCAAGATTTTTGGCCTTTTTCACAATGGGGCTTAGATCTCATCGGTGAGATTAACCCTCATTCATCTCTTCGTCATCAGTCCATCATCACTGCCACCGAGTATTTCACTAAATGGGTGGAAGCTATTCCTCTCGTCTCCATAAAAGCTGACAAGATTGTCGACTTCATCAACACCCACATCATCTGTCATTTCGGTGTACCTCACAAAATCATCACCGATAACGGAAAGTCATTTAAAAACAAAATTGTCCAAAAACTTTGTGACTCCTTTGGCATTAAACTCAGCTTTTCTTTGCCTTACTACCCACAAGCAAATGTGCAGGCTGAGGCTTCTAACAAAATCTTAACTAAAATTCTCATGAAGGTGGTCAACGACACTGAAAGGGATTGGCATGTTCACATTCCCTTCGCTTTGTGGGCTTACCACACTAGTATCCGAACCTCTACAGGTGCTACCCCTTTCTCTCTAGTGTATGGAATAGAGGCTGTCTTACCTCTCGAAGTACAGATCTCATCTCTTTGCATTTCTCTACATGACATTCTTTCTAACGATGACTTTCATCAAGATCGATTAGCTCAACTTGAGTTACTTGACGAACGTCGTCTTGCTACCCTCAACCATCTCCATGTCTATCAAAATCGCATCAAACGAGCCTATAACAAAAATCTAAGAGAACGAGATTTCAATATCGGAGATCTCATCCTCAAAGAGAACCAACATGTGACCAATATGGAATGGAGTAAATGAGGCAAATTTGCTCCTAATTGGCTCAGACCTTATATCATCACGCACAAATATGGATCAGGGACTTATCATCTATCTTCTCTTCAAGGCTGACCAGAACCTGAGCCCCTTAATGCCTTGCATCTATGACCATTCTACTATTAGTCGAGTACTCGTCCACTTGACATTTAACTTGAGCTTGTCCCTTGAGAAACTCCCATCCTCTTAATCCTCAATCCTTTCCACTCTATTTCCCTTAACAAATCCTATATAACCCTTTTATAAAGTATGGATGCTTTGTCCTAATAAAAGGGAGCCTTTGACTTCTATAGTCTTGTCCATGACTCAAAATTCTATCAAAAATAAATCAAGATGTCAAATATCCAAGGTCACAAAATCAAATCAAAAAGCAGACTGCTCCCTCGAAGGACAACTGTACTATCATTGTTGTAGCTAATAGACTACTCCCTCGAAGGATAGCTATTCAAAAGCCCTTAAATATATAAAGCAAAATATAGACCACTCCTTCGAAGGATGGCTATGACTAAATCTTGCTATAAACAGCACTTTCTTAGAAGCTTCCTACATCAATCAGCTTCACAAATGACCACCAAGCAAAGTGACATCTCTATGTGGACTTCTTGCATTAATCAGTCTGCTCTCAAAAAAAAAGGGGGTCATGGATTTGGCTTGTAGTTGTCTCAGGGTCTCCTATCAAAAGGGGCAAAGTTATCACTACTAACAAGGGGTTACCCTCTCCTCACATATCACATCACCTACTCAAGGGACTTTGAGCTCATTTTAATGTCAAAGTGATTCAATTACCGCTCTAACACAACTTATGGTCATCGACGTAATGCATGAATGAGGCTTTTTGTTTCTAAAAACCCCCTACTTATGTTATCATTATGGTCCTTGTCAATGAAAGGGTGCTTATGCCTTTTACAATCTGCCTACACTTTGGTCACATTCAACCACATCATTTGTCCAAACAATTCAACCCGACTCTTTTCAAACCACTCACATATCCTACTCATTCTAGTTTACATAGACACCAATACACATGGAAACTATCAACCACACAATTTATGTCAAGCATAAACCATTACTTGCTAAAGCATAAATCGACCTGCAATTCATTTTTAGCATACATCCATCACGAATATGGATAGTTGCTAAGGATGAAGAACCCTGACCAATGTTACAGAATACACCATTTGGAAAAGGCTGTAGCATCATCTTCTCCTCATCATTTCAAGCATGTACCCTCAGACATATGGGAAGTGCTATATCATTATCATGACCAAAATCAACCACTTCGATCTTTTTTCTCCCTCTTGGGAGAACTACATTAGCCTGAGGCTCTTCTAACAAGGGCTATGTAGGTAGCACTCAGTTGACAAGGGGTCTTCTGAGGTTAGCTCGGCCATTCCTTCATCCATCCACCTCGACCAATGACCATAGAGATCGCGACTATCTCCTTCGACTACGACCACTTCCAACGTGACTTTGCCTTGGTTGTTTTTGCATGTATGCTACCTCATGATTGGTTAGCAAAATTGTGCGCATATTTTTGACCTTCACAAGTATAAGATCGCAAGCCAGTTGATCCCCACTACTTGTGACTTTTTCATGTTTTTCGGGAGTACTTCCTGAGCCTGAGATACCTAGAACACAACGACCCATTAGAGCTTCAGCTTAGATTGAATCACCCAATCAGCTACGACTATATGCTGGGGCCCAGTTACTTCAATTTTGGCACTCCTCAACCATTGACTTACAGCACTTTGACCTGACCATTTCATGAAGTGGTATGCGCGCGCTCACAACTATTGCAGCATTCACACTCACCATCTTCGTCCACTCTCTATCAAATCGGCACCCAACTTTAGGTTCCATTCCCTTGACTCCCGCTTTGAGGGGGAATACCTCATCCCATTTGGTACAACCTTATCCCATACCTGGGGCAACCAACTACTGTTTTTGTCTTGCAGTTCATCTAGAACAACCAACAAGACAAAAAGGGGAAAATGTAGACACCGAAATCGTGTCTAACCCTTGGTCATCCTCCCCCTTGGTCCATTCCTAACCCATTCCTAAACCATGCACTTACTAATTTAAAAATAATAATTTATTATTAATATCCTCCCCTTTGACACATCACCTATAACACCTCATCTGACACCTCACCTTGGACTATTTGCCACCCTATGACTCACCTTAAGAATAAGTGACTCACCCAAGACCTATTCTTACTTCTTTCTAACTGCCTAACCAACTCTCGTGCGTATTTAGCGCAACCTTCGACAATTCTCCAACAAATCATGCACTTGGTGGATGGAGAACGGGCTTGGTGGCTCTTTTACTCGTTCTCCACCCGCCGACGTAGGTCAAATGTCGATCGACACTGGCGGGATCGCCGACATCGATTTTACTTAAACCAAATTTCTAACCTCTGGCGAATCTAATCACAAATTGTTAATCTCTGGTGAGCTAATCACGAATCTCGAATCCTCTTTCGGTGAAACAAAGTTCTCATGTGCTCTTGCTTTCCAATGTTTTGGCTTCTTATTTTCTTGTAGGGATCAACATTCTTGACAGCATTTTCTAGGCACTGAGGTCTTGCATCAAACATTCTACATAGGGATTGCATGATATCTCCATCACCAGTGACAATGGAAACACAGCTCCTACACCTTTGCCAACTCATGTCACAGCTAAGTATTTGTACTGTTTTTATTTCAGTGTCATTTCAAATATATTAACATTTTGTCTACTGTCTATTCCAAGCATCCTTGACCCAACCTTCTCTGTTCTTCCCAGAGAGGTTGAAAAGGCTTCTCTCACTTATTCTCTTTTTTTTGCCTCTAACACCCATTTAGTCTCTCTTTAGACAATACCCTCTGTCCAATCAACTCAGCACAAGCTATCAGAGACCTATAGACCCTCTTAAGGCCATCCTAATCAATCTGACTAAACTGCTTCCTGAAAGGGCTAAGAGGCCTCTTTTCTACCCCTTACCCCTTTTTCTAACAACATACCCTCTGCCTTAGTTCTTATTAAAGATTCTATCTACTGTCTTACCATCCCAAACAAACTCCCTGACTCCCATACAAGACCACAGTCCATCTTGCAGACCAAAAACTAAACCTGTAACCCATCCCTGGCCATTACCCTGACCGACCTCGACCATTTACCCTACCGACATTGGCATTATAACTAATGTCAGTGAAATCTCTTGACCGACACCGGCAATACCACCGACATTGACGATTATACAAAACAGATCCCAGCTTATCAGGTATGCATTTGCTTTCAGTTCTTTCTTTTCACTCTTTTATTATTTCTCATTTCTGTCTTTGTCATATTTTGTTTTAACAGTGCACTGTCATCCTCCAAGAAGCCTTAGCGCTTCTAGGACCAAGCTTTTTCTTGGCAGTCCACCCTTTTGTCAGCTAATGTTTTTCATGTTTTAGTGTCTTTCTCTTTCAGGTGTCATCCTCCACAACCAAAGAGGAGTTCTCGCTATCGTCTAAATTCTGGTGCACAAAACTATATCCAGGTACATACAAGCCTTAGACCATTTCTTTAAGTTTCTCATTTTCTCTCTTTGAATGTGAAAGCAAAAATAGCATAAAAACAAATGTGACCACCAAATTAAAGATGAGAAGTGTGGTTTTGAGTTTTCATTAAATTCTATATGATAGACTAGGTTATAAGGAGGATCTAATGATGTGTCTCACTTCTCTACCATGAATCTCCTTGAGTTTGTTCAAGTCACCTAAGTGACAAGTGTGAGGGTCTAGGCTTAGAGGGATAGTGAGTAGCTATAAAGAAGTGAACAACAAGTGGAAAAGAGGAGAACATCAATTGATGGGCATCTAATGACCTGCACCAACCATTTTTCCACCTTCTTAGGTTAGGTCATATGTGTCAACAACTTCTAAGGTATTTTTAAGTAGTTAAGTGAACTCCTCATCAAGAAATTAGTTTTGAGAAGACAATGAAGTGCCCCTATGCAAACTTCAAGAAGATGTCATGTTTCAAATGGACACCTATCTAAGATAACTTCATGATATGTTCTCTAACTCTTTCTCTTGTATTTTAACTAGTCTTCAAGATTTTAAACTTGGCATGCTATCTCTTCAACATCAATCTTTCTCTCTCCTCTCCTATGCTCTATATATTGAAGCCATTTTGGCATTGTAAACTATACACTATTAGTATGGCAAATCCCTAATGGTTTTGACACCTTATTTTACATTTTAATAAACTTTTCTCAAGCTATTTTAGCCTTTATAATTCTTTCATAAATATTTCAAGTAGTCTATTTAGATCACAAGTAATTGTTGTTTCTCCTTGATTTCATTCTGCTCTTGTATGCATTGTGTGAGTAATACTTATTCTAACAGGTCTCATGAAGTGTAACTATTTGTTATGTATTTTAGAAGTGTGAAGAGAGATTATTAGTTTATATTATTATACCTCCTATTCACCCACCTATGGAAATGCGTAACAATCTACCTTCATGTAGAAACACTTATGCTAGAAGAATCTTGAGTTGAGATCAGTTTTAACAATATGCCATCATAGTGCTAGTTTCAAATATGTTTTTGGAGATATCCTTGGTGTATAAAATACATTATTTTAGGTTCATTTTATGTTTATTTCTTCTATTTTCACCCCTTTATGTGATTATAATAGTGTATTTGAGAGATGAAATAGTTAGATCAAGGGAGCTAGCCCATAATCCAGAGATCTATCTTTCATAAAAATTTGCCTATTCTCATAGATAGTTCCATTTGAGAGGGTTTTATTGACTTATCTAGGGTGAAATTTTGGGCTAAAATAAGAACAAACCACATCCTTGAAGCACTATATATAGTTTAATGTTGATGGATTTATTGTAGGCTAAAGATAGATATGTAAGGGCTACTAGAGATCTTATAAGAAATAGGGAAGTTATTGGATCTAGAATTGTAAAATATGTCTAAATGATAATGAGTTTTGTTTGCATATAGGGATATTTCAACATTTTTATAGTTTTTAGAAGTGGGTATTGAAAATAACCATGGGATTATTTGGTTCCCTATGGGTAGTTACAAATTAATGGTATAGTATTGAAAGATCTATTGGTATTATAAAATGGTTAATAAATAAACTCTCAAGGTTATTATAAGAGGTAATGGATCCATATTTGATACCTAGGTACCAATCCCACGTTGATTCATCCATGGTAGATGGGAACAATCTGTAGGCCACATCTTCATGCTGAATTTATGTTTAGATTAAGGCATGTTTGAAAGTTTGGATATGTTCCTTTATTTTTCTTACTCCACCATTAATATACCTTAGACATAATTTATCAAGTTTTTGAGGCAAGTCATGCATGATTCCTAAAATATTCTTAGGATATATACCTCCTCCAAGCCAATCAAGGTTAGCCATTGGAGGATTTCAAGGAGTAACAAAAAGGCTAAGGAAAGGGACACTAATAATAAGGGAGTTGTTGGCTAAATGGATTTGTCTAATTTTGGGCTTTATTTTATTAGTTATATCTATTATATGCTTTGTGAGGTGTAATAACTTAAATTCACCCTGAAAAAACTTTGACCTCATAGTTATTCTCCTATTTTCTAATTTTGAAACATATAATTCCTTAGTCTAAGCAAAGTTTCTAAAATGTCAAAAAATTTCCCTCTTAGTGCCAATTTATTGGCATGATGGTTGGCACACCAACTTGAAATTAAGGTGATGAAACACCCTACCTCTCCTAAAAGGAAGGTTTTTTGGTCCTTTCCAAGGTATATTTATATTAAGTCTCAGTGTACTAATTTAATTCAGTTGGCCATTATGGATTATTATGGTTTAATGGGACCTTTTTAGTTTAAAATATAACACTTATGAAAGGAAACTCAGATTATTTTTCTCAAAATAATTATCTCATTCAGATTCATATAATACTTTTAGTTAGTAATAATTTTCACTCACCAAATCAATTCAATAGTGTATAAATTATGTAAGCAAAGCTCATGCAATTTGAATAAAAAATTTAAGTGCTTATTGTAGTTCTAAACTATTACAAAACTAGACTAAAATATATTGTAGTTCCAAACTATAACATCAAAACATAGAGAGTAGGGAAAAATAACATATGAGTTGGGTTTGTAGAGGACACAAATCTATTCCTATTGAATAGAAAAATCCTTTGTGGAAACCAATATTTTTATGATAACATAGCACAACTAGAAAGTAAATATGGTGCAAGAGTTTGAGGACAAGTTAACTATGTAAATAGAGGGAAATAAATCCACCATATACATATGTCATCAATTAATATCACTTCACAAAGATTTAAAATAGAAGGTAAATCATGAAATATCATTGAGATTCATCACAAACTTAGGTGAAATACAAAAATATGTCTAGACATTCTCAGTTCTTACAAATGAAAAAGTTAACCAGAAAGCAAGAAAATGAAAAAATGGGGGTCTGGTCCATAGTATTACTCCCAATATATAAAAATGATCTAGCCCTCACCTCAATAATGAGCTAGATATATATATAAATATTTTCCAAAGACCCACTCCAGTTTCCCCCTAAATTTTTTTGTATTCCTTAATGATCTCCATCCACTAGATATTAAATATGGAAATGTTCCACTAGGTCTTAAAGGTCACAATAAATTTATCATGGTAAGAAAACAAATGATGAATAATGCACATTCTCTTTTTTGAGATGAAAATAAAAAAACTACACCACAAAAATGTAAATAGGTTTTAAGTCACCCAAAAATACTAGTCAAACCTTATACATTTCAAATAGGGCTGAACTAGCTTTCTAATGTTATAAACGACATGTGAAACAAAGTAGCGATTCAAAAGTTATGGCTAAAAAAGTATCTATCACTATGCTTCTACATGATCTGTGTTATGTGTATATTTATCCCATGTGATTTGGATCATGTTTCACTCATATTAAGTATGGATGATAGGTTTTTTCATTTATTGAATTTTTCCTCTTCAAGTAGGTGTCTCTTCTCTCTCACTCAATTCTTTAAAATCAAAACACTAAATGTCACATTTCTCAAAAATAAGAAAAAATAAAATAAATGTTACATCTAAAATAAACATGATTAAATTATGATGTGATAGGTTTTAAGAATATAAAACTATCCATATGAGAATACAATAAACATAAGGTTATTGACATCAGCCTCTCAACACCATTGACATCTTGGAAAATGGAGCTACAGTTTGAAAGTTATGAGTAAAAATGTACTTACATGTAATTTAACATTTTGAGTGGGATATTATGAATGAATATTAATTTTTTTTTTTAAATAATAAAATAAAATATGTTAAAATTTTTAACACTTTCATGCTTAGTATGTACACACAGGACAAAGTTTAAACATGCTTTACACTTTTACTCACTCTCTTTACTTATATTTGTGATTTTTATACCCAAATTCTTATGCTAGACTTTTGCAATCTTATGTGCCAAACTTTCATGCTCTTATGTGTCAATTTTTTTCATTTATGTGCCAAAATTGTGTGCCTTTATGTGTCAAACTTTCATGCCCAAAAATATATTTCAGTAATTCATATTTAGGAGAAGTTTTATATATGAAAGCTAATGGCTCGAATATGGTTGACATAGTGGAGAGGTTTTTAGGACCCAAAAATACATAGAAACCAAAATATCCTAAAATTATTATCACATGCATGATAAATGAATCTCACTTGTGCACAAATGAGGTAGGACCCAACTAGACCACAACAAAAATAGGTACCCTAATTTTTATTAGAAATCAGGGCATGTTGTATAAGCAAAAACATTACCATTTATAATTCTATGAGGATTTGATTTTGAAATAAATAACACAATAATAATGTAATCTTGATGGGTATAATGTAGACCCACTTTATATAAGAGACCTTAGTGTATAAAGGGGATAATAAATAAAAAGAAAAACCAAATAAAGGAGGGTGTAAGGAAGCATACCCCTCTAGAAGCATAAATAAGGCCAATAGAAATAAATTTCATGGAAATAAAGAGAGGAGGAAATTAAATAAGACCCAAGAGAAAAAAATAATTCTAAGAGGCACAAAAAATAATCGAGGAAACACATGGAAGGGAAATAAATGAGGAATAAATACAATAATTCCCAAGTTAAATCAAAGACTTCTAAGAGGCACAAAGAAAGGGTTGAGGAATTAAATTCAAGGAAAGGAAGAAATGAGGAAATTACCCTATTTTTAAAAATAAATTAGGGCATGTTGTTAATCAAAAACATTACCATTTATACCTCTATGAGGATTTGATTTTGAAATAAATAGCACAATAATAAGGTAATCTTGATGGGTTTAAGATAGACCCACTTTATATAAGAGACCTTAGTGTATAAAGGGGATAATAAATACAAAGAAAAACCAAATAAAGGAGGGTGTAAGGAAGCATACCCCTCTAGAAGCATAAATAATGCCAATAGAAATAAATTACATGGAAATAAAGAGAGGAGGAAATTAAATAAGACCCAAGAGAAAAAAATAATTCTAAGAGGCACAAAAAATAATCGAGGAAACACATGGAAGGGAACTAAATGAGGAATAAACACAATAATTCCCAAGTTAAATCAAAGACATCTAAGAGGCACAAAGAAAGGGTTGAGGAATAAAATTCAAGGAAAGGAAGAAATGAGGAAAGTACCCTAATTTTTAATAGAAATTAGGGCATGTTGTGTAAGCAAAAACATTACCATTTATACCTCTATGAGGATTTGATTTTGAAATAAATAGCACAATAATAAGGTAATATTGATGGGTTTAAGGTAGACCCACTTTATATAAGAGACCCTAGTGTATAAAGGGGATAATAAATGAAAGGAAAAGCCAAATAAAAGAGGGTGTAAGGAAGCATACCCCTCTAGAAGCATAAATAAGGCCAATAGAAAGAAATTGCATGGAAATAAAGAGAGGAGGAAATTCAATAAGACCCAAGAGCAAAAAATAATTCTAAGAGGCACAAAAAACAATCGAGGAAACACATGGAAGGGAAATAAATGAGGAATAAATACAATAATTCCCAAGTTAAATCAAAGATTTCTAAGAGGCACAAAGAAAGGGTTGAGTAATAAAATTCAAGGAAAGGAAGAAATGAGGAAAGTTAAAAAGGCCCAAGTACAACAAATGAAGTAGAATGATATAGGAATCAACCTTTCAATAATAAATATTCTAAAGTATTTTATTCCTTTCCCTAAGATAAAATATAAATATTTATAAATACATATGTAATAGAAAAATATCTACATAAAATTATTAAGGATTTAAATATGGAGATTGAGGATACAAATGTAGTTTCCAATATGTAAGAGGTAAATATGAGGTAGATTCACCCTCAAGTATTTTATATGAAATATAAGGTAGATTCAAATGAGGTAGATTAATCCTCAAGTATTTTATATGAAGTATAAGGTAGATTCAAATTTCAAAATTATATCATGAATATAAGGATTTTGTACACACTATGAAAATTTTTCAAGAAAATCTAATAAATAGGCCCTTTGAAATATTATAAGAGGTTGGGAGCTTGAAATATGGTTGTTTACCTATTAGAATTAAGTAAAAAACCCTCTTTGAAAGTGAAAAAATAGTTGAGGAAGAGGTTAAGCTCTAAAATCTATTGAAAAATCAATTGGCTAAAGGAAGAGAAAAAGGGCACCTTGGTTGATGGTCAAACATCATCAATAAATATTTTGTAACCTTCTCTTTGATTTTCATTTCATGATAAAATGGGCATAGTAAGCACTCCAAAGCACTATTGTACTCATAATTGAGGAAGTGAGTAATATGTTATATGAATTAAGTAATGTGAATATCCATATGGATGATGATCTTGAAGTTTGGGAGGTTGTTAAGGGACACATATTTATTATTTATTATCCATATACTCCAAAATAATTTAAATTTATTAGGAATATAGACTTAGTATGTCATAGTTAGAATATTATTATTATTTAGTGTTAAGTTAATTGTACATGAATTTTTATTAACAAGTCACTTAGAATAGGGTGAGTAAAGTAATGTTGACTCTTTATTTTAAGAATATAAGTACTATATGTACTCCTTATTGTTTTTATTAAAATCATATTATGTAATTTGTTTGAAAACACTTGGAAATCACTCCATCACATCTAACATACATGTGTACTCAATTTAAGTTGGAAATTTTTGTAAATATAAATCTCACTGAATTTTATTGTTGGCACGCACGACTCAATTAGTCATTATTTAGTTGCCTACCAGATAAGTTTTTAAACATCCTCCCCTCACTGCACTATGAAATGATTAATGGCTTAATATCTTAAATTCATAATTCAAATTGAATATAATTTTTTTATAATAGTGTTAGGCTTTATATGGTTTGGTATATAGTTTTTTAAATTCTAGTTTATTTAGATATGCGTGGTCTTTTTATTTTAGTTTTTTTAATATAGTTTTTTTGGGTATCATCGCATGCACAAGATACTAGGTATTTAATTAAAAGTTTTTAATTGTTTTTTTATTTATATGTTTATAAATGTTATATATTTAATATCATTTTTATATTTTTATGTTGTAGATGGTTTTAGGTAATAATA